>WOXC01005964.1:0-147090 GCA_011680675.1 Gymnobelideus leadbeateri | reverse complement strand
TAATAATAATGAACCAGAACGGTGATTAAATTGCTCAAAGCAAACTGGAGATGGTTAGTATTTAAGAAGGACTTAACTCAGAAAAACGCACACTTTTGTTTCCCTCACTTGTCAGATACAATAAAATAATAATAATATAATAGCTAACATTTATATACCATTTGCTATGTGCCAGACACTGTGCTAAGCACTTCACGATTATTATCTCATTTGGTCCCCACAACAATCCTGGGGAGTAAGGGTTATTATTATCCCTGCTTTATAGATGAGGAAATTGAGGTAGACAGAGGGTAAGTGACTTACCTAAGGTCACACAGCTAAGTCAGGAAAAACTAGGTTTGAATCTCTCCCACCCTACTCACTAGTTTGTAATACCATGAATAAGTCCCTTAAATTCTTTGAACCTCTCTTTCCACATCTATAAAACGGGAATAATAAGATGTGGGATATTTTCCTTATACAGTTGCTGGGAGGTTCAAATGACAAGAGGTATATAAAACACCTCACACATCTTAAAACACTACATGTGTCAGCTAATATTTTTCTCCTCCTCATGGTCCTATAGCCAGACAGTCAATAAATACTTGCTGGAAGTTATCACAATATGTTATTGAATGTCCAATTTAACATTTTACCTCCATATGAAAATTGTGAAGACTCTCTTTCCATGTGGAAATAAGGATGAGTTCACTGAATTTGATCAAATTTCATAATTCACATGGTGATGACCTAGATTTATGTCTGACACCTTAAATCCTACAATTGGCCTTTTGCCTTTCAATTTCACTTAGCAAATCTTGAAACAAAATTTTCCTTCCATAGCATTCATTATGCGATTTGGTGCATATAATTAAAAACCTATCTCTGATCAACACAATGAATGACCAACCAGGATTCCAGTTGGCCAATGATGATACATTTTCTTCCTACCCATCACCTTCCAGAGGTGATTGACTTAGGGGGCAGTATTACATACATATGCACACTTGTGCATGTGTACATATATATGCACGTACATATATAAAATATATACATGTGTGCATGTATGTGTGTATATAATATGTATATATAGTGTGTATGTATCTGTATGGGGAGGTTGACCTAGGCAATAGGGAAATACTTTACTATGTATGGTTTTTTTTTTTACAAAGAATTTGTCTTTCTCTTCTTTTTCATTGGGATAGGGTGGTGGGGGTAGGAGAGAGAAAATATAGATTTCTATTATATTTTTAAAAACCAAATCTAGTTGTGTGACATGTAAGATATTTTTAACAATTTTTTTTTTAAAAAAGGTTTTGTGCATACTGTAGACCTTGTATCAGATTGACTCTGACCAAAGCACATCAAAGAGGACACCCTTTAAATAAGGTCAGTCTGGTTTCCTTTGTTTCTTAACCCAAGGAAAAGCAAAAGGGCCCTAGTGATAATGCCAACTTCCCAAGCCGCAAAGGCTGTCTGATGCCCTAAAATAGAAAATTATAACTCTCCATAAAAATCCAGTTGTGGACTCCATCTCACGAAGCTTTCTCCTTATTTGAAAAGGAATTTTCCCATGATTGTTTTTAAAATCCTACCTATCCTAAATTACTACCACCCAGTAACGCAGAATAAATCATGCACTAAATGTGACAATGTTCATGTTAAAGTACTCGCCCATTGCTCAGGAACTTGTGTACAGCTAAAAAGCTTTTCAAAGTGGTTTGTTTAAAAAATGTTGTGTAAGCTCAACACCTCTGTAAGTGGGCGGCTTGATATTTATGCAGAAAGTAATTAAAGGATGTACACTGAATGAACACAATTGTTATTTACAAGCATACTCAGTAAGACAAAAAACAAGCTGAGATTCTATTAGAAAAGGAATGATTGGGAGAAGAAAGATTTCATAAATGATGCATTTGCCATTACTTAACTCGGCTGTTTGTACAGTCAGATTCTTCAACACTAACTGCTAGTTTCACGCACTTGTTTTGAATTTGTGGTTTGAGCTTGGAAAATTGAAAATCTCTGTGCCAAGGGCTTCTGGGTGAAGATTTAAAGCAGAGGTGTACAGTGCGGCCAGGGCCTAATTCTAGTCATTTAACTTGGGCCTGAGCTGGAAATCATAAACTGTGTAAATAGTCAAACCCCGGAATCTATCTCCTCCACCTCCCTCTTTAAGAATCACTCATAAGGAAATATTGCAAGCTTGAGATCAGACATTAGCTGCTATGCTGAGGGCTTTAACAGCTGGAGGAAAAGAACAGGGCATTCCAATATGGAAGAAGAGTAATATGTCAATATGGTGGGAACTGGAGCATCACTGCCAGGACCCCGTGATTGCAAGATACAGCAGACAAGGCATGAACAAGGCGCAAAGATTAGACATATCCACCAGGGTGGGCAATCCAAGCAGATCTTAGCCGTGCATACCGGGAAGAGGCGATTGTTTTAAAGGTCTAGGCAGTTCAATGGTTGATGGGGAAGGGAAGTCCAACATAAAAGTGGTAGGAATATGTTTTCCCAATCAGTCACTCAGTAGGCTATGTCCTTAGGTACCATTCTAGTACTGGTGATAGGAAGACAAAAATGAGGCAGTGATCTGCCCTAGAAGAATTTATATCCTGCGAGACAAAATGTACAAAAATAGAGAAGGAGAAGAGCTGGACTGGAAATTTCATTAGCTTAGGAAGCTTTCTCTGAGAAACTTTGGTTAGTGCTGGTCAGCATCTTCTGCTTGTATAGAGCTGCCTACAGCACTGAGAGTGACGTGACTTGCTCAAGATCACAAAGTCAGTGTGTGTCAGAGGTAAGACTTGTTCAGGTCTTCTGATTTTGAAGGAAATGAGGAATTCTAAAAGATAGAGTTGAGATCACGGCAGATGCTGGGGACAGCCAGGACAAAGAAGCAGAAATGGGAGATGAAGTATCATATATAAGCTGATCGGTTTGTCTGGGCTTGAGTTTGGAAAGGTTGATGGACACTCAGTTGTGAAGGGCTTTAAAATAAAACTAAAGAGAGTTTATATTTTGTCCCAGATGCAATACAGAGCCATATGGGAAGTGATAAAGTCTGACTTGCATTTTAGAAAAATCATTTTGGGAGTTTGTGGAGGAAGGATTGGGGAGAAGAGGGGCTTGAGACAGGAGACTATTTAAATACATCATGCTAGGGGTGATCCCAGAGCCTGAAGTAGACCCAGCAAGCAGGAGGTTAGGATTGTGTGGACAGTAGTAGCGACGGATGTTCAAAGTGAGCAAAGTCAGGGAAGTCTGAGACAAGAGAAGGAGGGTTATGGCTTGGTAAGTTAGGATTTCTATCTCAAGTAATGCTTGCAAAAACACAGTAGGATCCCAGGTCTGGAAGAACTGAAGTGTAGGGAGGAACATCGGGGTGCTGACGAGAATAAGGATACAAAATAGGGAGCCGCTTATTAGATTGGCATGAGTGGTGAAAGATTTGGTTACAACAAATAAAGGAAGAATCCAGTTGTTCCTTAGAAATGAGATGAAGAAGAAAGGTGCCTTGATGCTGACTTCTAGAGTAGGAGAAGGGAACCTATGGCCTCAGGGCCACATGTGGCCTTCACTCGGAAATCTGGATTCAGTCAAAGGGCCGCACTTGAGGACCTAGAAGGCCACATGTGGCCTCCAGGCTGCAGGTTCCCCATCCCTGCAGTATAAAGCATTGAGTCCTTATATCTGCCTCCCTAAGAGTCAGATTGGTTCTAGATTCTGGGGGAGGATTAAGAGTATAGGTGGGGATTAAAAGGTATAAGAAGGCATATAGTTATTGTAGGAGGCTTATCTCTGTGGGAAGTTTTTGTTTCTAAGACTTACAGTTTCCTTGTAGAAGGGAATTTCCAGTGGGGAAAATTCCTTTCCCAATGCAGATCAGCAACTGGTCTACATCTTATAGTCATAAAGAGTAAGTAGCCTGGGCCACTGAGAGGCTAAGTGATTTGCCCAGAATCACTCAGGTAATGACTGTGTGAGATAAGATTTGAACACAGGTCTTTCTGACTCCAAGGTCAGTTTTCTATCCACTCGCACTATCCTGCCATAGTAACTGAAACTCCTGTCTATTTAATGTAAGTTCTCTGGCTTAAAGTTTTGTGTCCAGGTCTTCATTGCAGCTGGAAGGACACGAGGAAGGTCAGATGCTATACAGAACAAGATATTATCACTTAGGGCCATACAAGGACTGATCACAGACCACAGATCAGCTCTAGAAACTCTTCATGAATAGGTGACAGTGTCTAGAGTCAGAGTTTTGGAGTCACAGAAAATCTGGGGGTATATAAGGATAAAAAAAGGTTCTTCTAGTACTGTTCTTCCAAGCTCACAGCCAATGCTAACATTCATTTCATAAAACATGACAGACAATGAATTATGAAGGAGAAGCAGAGTAGAGTTCTTTGTCCTCAAAGAAATATATGATCAAAAAAAAGAAGATGGAGTGGATACAGGGAGAAAGGCAAGGAATAACAATTGGACAGCTTGTATGCCCAACCAAGAGAAAGCAAAGAAGACCCTCCTGCCCAAAAGGCAAACCCCTCTGGGAAATGTGAGGACATGGGCAAAAGTTTCAAAGGATGGATAGGCCTGAATGGACTGTAATTTGAGTGACTAAAGGAAATGCTCATATTGATGGCAGCTAGGTGGCTCAGCGGTGGAAAGACCCAAGTTCAAATCCAACCTCAAACACTTATTAGCTAGACAAACCACTTGATTTCTGTTTATTTAAGTCTAGTCAACTATAAAATAGGGATAATAACAGTGTTTTCCTACCAGGGTTGTTGTCAAGATAAAATGAGATATTTATACAGTACATAGTGTCTGATATATAATAAGTGTTTAATAAATGCTTATTTCTTTCTTGATGAGAACACAGAACCACTGTGAATACCCTGGGACCAGAAGTCAAGAACACTAGATTTCCCCCTAGCTTTTGCTACAATTTGATGCTTGCCAAGTCATTTACCCCTTCTATGTTTCAGTTTTCTGACCTGTGGAGAGTGAGCCACTGTGTTTAAGAGATTTTCCTCCTAGCCCCAACATTGAATGATTCTAAGCTTCCAAGTAGCTCTGTATAGAGAGGCTTCAAACTTATCATATTATGAAGGTTACCATGATCACAGTCAACAGATAAAGCTGGTTTTGAAAAGTGAAAGAAAAATATCAATTCCAATTTAGTTTTGCAGACAATTAATAAGTGCTAGTAACTTGGGAGAGAAAGGCAAACATAATTGTTTCACTTTGTGCCAAGCAAGAGATATAGTTCAATAGAATTAAAAATCCAAGTTCCATTTCACATAGTCCAGTAGAAACCAGACGCTAGGGGGCAGCTAGGTGGCGCAGTGAGTAGAGCGTCGGCCCTGGAGTCAGAAGGACCTGAGTTCAGATCCGACCTCAGACACTTAACGCACACACAAACAAAAACCTAGCCATGTGACCTTGGGCAAGTTACTTAACCCCAATTGCCCTCCAAAAAAAAGAAAAAAAAAGAAACCAGACGCTAGATGAAGTCCTCAGAAGTTCCCTACAATCCTCAACATTCTACTATGGTCCAATAAAGAAAAATCACTAAATGACGTCAAGAAGCTGATTCAATCCGATGACCACCTTGATTATAGAAGGCTATAGTAATTCATATCCCTAGAGCTTGAAGGGACTTCCAAGGCCATCTACTCCAACCCCCTCATCATAGATATGAGGATACTCCAGGCAAGATAGATGGCTTGTCTAAGGTCTCTTGGACAGAAGCGGGATTTAAGCTCAGGTCCTCAGAACCATTGCTCCTCCTCATCAAGCCAAAATACTTCTGGTGATGAAGCAAACCTTGTTCCTCTTAATAGGGAGGCAGTAGATTAACGATACAGAATATTTCATATACTATCAGATGTGGTTGTGGGTTGGCTAATTTTGTTCCATTGGTTGGTTTTGGGGACATAAGGGAGGATTCTAGGGAATGGGGTGGTTACTGGGAAGTGACTATAATCTAAAAACAAAAACAAAAATTAAAAAGAACCAATATAACATTTTCTTTTAAATCTCATCATCATACTTTTCTAAACAATTGCATATAGATGGAGTCAAAAGGTGTTCAGCTGCTCTTCTTTGCCCAGCAATGAAGAGTCACAAGAGAAATCCTGTTGTTAAATGGAAATACAAAGACTTCTAAATACATGCACCACGGGTAAAGATGATGGAAAAGAAAATAGGTCATGGTTCCCCCTTTTGTCAAAGGTCCTCAATTCTGACTCCCCCACTCCATAGTCACACATCTCTAGAAGAAAGTCACTCAACCTGGAAAGATGAGGAATAAAGTCTCTTCTATTTAAATGTAGGACATTAAACAAAGTACTCTGCTTCCAAATAGGTCCTCTCTGTGGTTACTTAAATCAACAAACCCAAAGGGATATTTTAGAATTAGTATTCAAAAGCTGTGTAGGGGCCAGATTAGAACATGGAGAGAAGAAATGAGAAAGCCCATAAAAAGCCCGACACACCACTCGGAAGGCACGGAGGCAATTTATCAGTATAATAGGGCTGCATTTCCCAAACAGTGACCTGCAGACCCCTGCCATTCTGTATACCGTGAAGAGGGCTCAGGGAGGAAATTGTGGTGCTGGCAATATTCAATATGAAGCTATGTGTACATTAAAAAATATTAAGTGTGGCAATTTTTCAGTATGAAAATAAGCTTAATTTCCTCTCTTTTGCTCTGAAATGTTCCTGACCTTCCTTTATCCATACCATCAGACTTACTCCCACCCCCAGGACCAATGATTATGGGGTCCATCGATATAATTCAAGCCCCCAGAGAGTTTTGTGGCCAAATTAGTTTGGAAAATTCTCCAATATAGTTTAGGTCATTGCAACTTCACCAAGCAGAGCTTAGTCAACAATGCTCCATAATGACCCCTGAGCCCAAGTGCTTTTATCAAAAGTAAAGTACAAGCAACCTGAATGAAGACATGTTTGTCAGGCTAGCATTTTCCATTTAGATTGAAATCCAGGGCAAAAAAAATATTCCAGAGAACTGTGACTCTTCCCTATCTATCTTCTGTCTTAGGTTTTGTTTTCATTGGTTTCTCCTTCAAATCTTTGCTCGTGCCATGGCTTGTGTTTCAAATGCCCTCCACTTAATGAAGCTCAACTCATTCTTCTATACTAAGCTAAAATGCCACCCGAATTCTCTAACAAAGGGCCCATAAGATCACTTAACTTCCTCTCCCCCAACAGATCTTTCCCTTTTAGACTTTGCAGGTAACCTTAACCATACAACTCGATCGAGCATATCAGGTGGATTATCTATGGCAAATTTATGATAGCTCATGAACAAGAATCACACAGGATGAGAAAAAACATGGCCTAGCTATAGATTAGGATGCAAAGGGAGAGCCCATGTAGATGGGATCACAGACCCATCAAAGCTGGATGGGTGAATGGAAGGATCCTCTGTTTAGCAAGGAAGGGATATTAGAGAAAGATTTCAGTAAAAATAAAAGGTATACAATTTTAAAAATTAAACATCAGTGGGAAGTATGAGAAAAGTATGGCTAGACCTTCAAGCACTAGCAGTAATTATTAAGACTATCTGGGGCTGGGTTAAAAAAAAAAAAAGATAAATTGGACAGAATAGAAACTTCCAAAATTCAGCATATAATGGATTTGTTTGATAAATCCCAAGTAATCAGACTATTAGAATTGTATGTCAAATAAAAGTCAATAGAGTTTTAAGTAAAGGCATCAAGAGTAAATTGTATAGGTTTTTTAAGATTTATTTTTATTTTGGTTTCAGATCCACATTCTATCCCTCTCAATTCTGACACTATGCGCCCCCCGCCCCAACAATTGAGAAAGCAAGAAAACAAAACGCTTGTAACCTTGTTACAAAGCACATAGTGAAGCAAAACAAATTCAGGCATTTGCTACATGCAAAAAAAAAAGTCTCAATCTATACTCTGAGTCCATTAGCTGTCTATCAAGAGATGGGCAGCAAATTATATCATGAGTCCTCTGGAGTTGTGGTTGGTCAGATTTTTGATCAGCATTCCTAGGTCTTTCAAAAGTGTTCATCTTGGGGCGGCTAGGCGGTGCAGTGAATAGAGCACCTGCCCTGGAGTCAGGAGGACCTGAGTTCAAATCCAGCCTCAGACACTTGACACACTAGCATAACCCCAATTGCCCTCCAAAAAACAACAACAAAAAAGTGTTTGTCTTTAACAAATCATTTAACAAATCATCACTTTGCATCAACTCACACAAATCTTCCCAGGTTTCTATGAAACCATCCTACTATGGGTATTTTATGATAACTGCTTTCACTTAGGGACTCTTTCTGGCTTAGGGTTAGCACTGAAGCTTCTTTGAAAGAATAAGCTTTTTCAATCAGTGGAACATCACCATCTATAGACATGTACTCTAAAATTTAAGGGAGTTGATAAAAGATAATCCATATCTATGTGGGTTAATGTGAACGGACTTTCACTCTCCATGAAAGATGGAAATATTCATTCAACACCATTATTTCGGGGGAGGGGATAGAAAGCAGTGATTCTATAATGTTCCAAATTTCCGAATTATTTCCAAAATCAAGTAACTAGAACTAGAAGGAGAAGAAAGATCAAGCTCATCTCTTTATTTCTGTTCTAGACTCAGACTAGAGAGTATTATCAGACACTGAATTAAGAAGGGGAAAAAAAACTGTAAATAAGTTTTGATGTCATTTTAACAACACTGCCCTGCAGGAAAACACATTTTAATATTTTTAGAGGTCCTGTAGCCAAAAGGGAAAAAATGGATTCCAAATTAGAAAAATATGTACAGTTATAACTTGGGGGTGAGTATGAATCAGAGCACTCGACAAATTCTAACGAAATACCTCCTGCTCCCTACTTATGATTATATCTCATTTCTCCCCCAAGCAAGCCAGCTAACATTGACATTTACCACAGTTTGCTGAAAAGGCATGAATGTGACACACCTCATTTGATAGTCAAAGATTTCTTGGGTATATCTGTCATGTGCGAAACAGGGATAGCAAAGACCTAGTGTCTGATTGAATCATAAAATTGGACCAAAATAAAAAATGTGTTTGTGATACTTGAGTCAAAGGGCCAGGCTCATCATCTGAATTGCTGTCATATCCTCCTACTGACACCCTTTGTCTTGTCTTTTCCCACTCTTTCTATCCTACAAGATGCCAGATTGACCTTCCTGATGCACAGCTTCAACCATGTCACTTGTTGGTTCAAAAGTCATGATTAGCTCTCCACTGCCCTTAGCACTATTCGAGGCCATCTGCAACAAGGTTCCAAATTGATATTTCACATTGTGGTCTATAGCAGAGGTGTCAATCACACACGGCCCACTGGCTGTGATGAGGCCCTCAATACTCCTGAATATAGTCCAAACCAAATTAAATGTAATTGGGAAATATTTAACACAATAAATAACACAATAAAATATTGCTGAGGGGCGGCTAGGTGGCGCAGTGAATAGAGCTCCGGCCCTGGAATCAGAAGGACCTGAGTTCAGAGCCGGCCTCCGACACCTAATCCGCACAAACAAAAACCTAGCCGTGTAACCTTGGGCAAGTTACTTAACCCCATTGCCCTAAAGGGGCGGCTAAGTGGCGCAGTGAGTAAGAGTGCCGGCCTCGGAGTTTGGATGACCCGAGATCAGATCCGGCCTCAGAAAATGAGCACCCACGCATAAATCAAATGACTAGCCGCGTAACCTTGAGCAAGTTACTTAACCCCAATTGCTTTAAAAAAAATATTGCTGAGATTATATTTCTTTAACAATTGTTCAGTTGAACTGAGTTCCCAACAAAACGCTTTTTCATTTCTATCCTAAGTCTGGAAACACCACTGATAGCCCATGACCTGTGATCACCCTGACTTAAAGTCTTAATCTCTCGTCAGAAATACCTCTAGTCACATACCATTAGTTCTATTCTAGGTAATACATAAACAGGCTAGGCCAGGGGCATTCTCTGCCCTCAGACTAGGAGGATGCGCTGATGCTTCTTTTGTTGGAAAGGGAAAGTTGTTGAATTGTCACCTGCCTTGGAACATCTCTACAGAGTTCTAGAAACATGAAAGGTGAGATTTAGCAGCCCATGAACGGCATCACATCCATAGAATCATATACCTTGACATTTATCAGCCAAAGTCATACAGAAGATAAGGGTCTGCCTAGAAAGTATAGCCCAGCTAAATAAGTGTAATAAAAGCCTGAAAGGGGTGAGGGTGGAGAGGAGAGGAGGGAGGAGGGAGAAAGGGGAAGGGAAAAAGGGAGGAAGGAAAGAAGGAAGGAAGGAAAGAAAGAAGGAAGGGATGGAAGAAAGAAGGAAGGGAGGGAAGGAGAAAGGGAGGAAAGGAGGGAAGGAGGGAGGGAGGGAGGAAGGAAGGAAAGAAGGAAGAAGAAATGATGGGAGGAAGAAAGGAAAGAAGAGATTAAATGATGAAAAACTAAGTTTGCTTTCTGCTGGGTCTTACCAATGGCTTGCTTCCAAGGTCCAGTTTCCAAGCTGAGTGCTTTTAAAGCAATCAGTCGTCATTATCCTTCTGTAGCATTGGGTTATGTTTATGACCACATTACCAGAAGCAGTCTTTAATTTACAAACTTATTCAAAAACAGGCAGAGTTCCAAAAAGTGCTTTGTTAGTTGATTGTTTAGCACTCAGAACTCATTTCCCATTAGAAACAACAGTAAAGTAACTCCCAAGCTAACATGGAAAAGCTTATTTAACTGATATATAGCTGAAATTTGTCTTTGAGAATGATTATCTTGAAGCATTGCAGAGCACTAGAAAAAAATCCGGCTGGGGATTGGATGATGAGTAGGGAGACCAAAGTCACAGCCCTGGTTGAACCCCTGATGAATGAATAAATCATTTACCTTCTCCCAAAGTACCTTTGTGGTTGCTGTAGTCTATAGTTTGTCTTGTAGCTTTAGCAGGGGTAGGTAGATAAGTAATATAGTCTCTGGTACTAAGGTAATCTCTGTCTCTTTCTCTTAAGTTTGGAAAGGGGTTGGAATGAGGGGTTGGAAATTTGGGGTGTTGCAACATAATTTAAGGAATGGCAGGTGTGGAGTTGGAAAACCTAGGTTTCAAAACTAACTCCGTCCTATATGTATGACCCTGGGCAAGTCAAATGACCTTTATGGCCCTTAGTTTTGTTTGTTTGTTTTTATCATCTAGATTGGATGATCTTTAAGAAATCTCCAGGCTATAAATTTTTATGACTAGATGATTACTAGATTGTCTTAGGGCAACTAAGTGCATAGTGTATAGAACACCAGGGCTGGAACCAGGAAGACTCATCTTTCCCGAGTTCGAATCTGACCTCAGACACTAACTTTGTGACTAGACAGGTCACCTAACCCTGCCTGCCTCAGTTTCCTCATCTATAAAATGAGCTGGAGAAGGAAATGGCAAACCACTCCAGTGTCTCTGCCAAGAAAACTCCAAATGAGGTCATGAAGAGTCCAACACAACTGAAAAATGACTGAACAACAACAGATGGTTTCCGCCATTAGAATGTAAGCCTCTTAAGGACAAGGACTGTCTTTGCTTTTGCATTTTGTATCCTCAGCACTTAGCTCAACATTTATCACATTGCAAGCATTTAACAAATGCTTTTTCATTTGATGTAAGCATCAAAGACTAGGCAGAACCCTTGTTTACAGGTAAGGCTCAGGGTCATATGAAACAAATAGACCAGAGAGATGCTTGACCTACTCAATATTTATTTAGCTTTTATTTTTCATTTTTTATTTTCAATGCCAAGTTTTAGATAAGCCTTTGGATCTGAAAGAACAAAGCAAACAAAAAATTGCTAAGAGGGAATTGAAACCTAAGAGAAGCAAGAAGACACTAGGAAAACACCAGACAGTCTCTAACGAGTTTAAAGTTACTAGGTCCATACAAACTACATTCCAGAGTCCAGAAAGAACTGGCGTTACTAATCCACTATTTATGACCTCTTAAAGATCATGGGGAAGAGGGGAGGTGCTGTTGGAGAAATGCAAACAGTACTTAAAAAAAATGAAAGTGAAACCTATCAGTCAGCTACTACCAAGTATTAGAACATGTGGTTAAAGGCAACATGGAGCAGTGGATAGAGATCCTGCCATGGATTCAGGATGTGCTGAGTTCAAGTTCCACCTTTGACCCAAGATACCTAAGTGATGTCAAAAGTTGCTTAACCTGGCAGTAAGTGTTCCAGGAAGCTCTCTCAAACCCTCCATACACTACAGAACAATTGCCAATTTGTGATGGTAGAAGGAAGGAGATTCCTTTATCAAGAAGTTTCAAAGATGAAAAGATCAAGACCACCACCTTCCCCCACCCCCCCCAAAAAAGCTGTGCCTGACATAGTCTAGCTTCTTAATAGATGTTAACTGAGTCTAAGATATAGTTGGCCCATATTTTGGCAAAGCCAACGATAAAGTCTCTGGTGCTATTCTCATGGAAAAGAAGGCACATCCCAGATGGATCTGGGTCTGGTTTTATGGCCAGACAAAAAGAGCAGTCATTAATGATTCAATATTAACCTGCAAAAATGTCTCTAGGAAACAGCCCCAGGGATTTGGACTTGGCCTTATATTACTGAACACTTTTCTCAGTGACTGGGATAAAAGCAGAGATGTCACACTCATCAAATCTGTAAGTAATGCAAAACCAAGAGGGTGAGCTAACACAAAAGGCTCTCGATGGACTTGAACATTGGGCTAAACCTAATAGGAAGAAACTAATAGGGGAAAGTGTAATGTCCTTATGCCTAGGTTCAAAGAATCATTTTCACAAGTACAAGATGGAAAGGGAAGTATGGCGATAAGAAGGAGGATATGATGAGAACATGACCCTAATGGAAGAGAGGTGGACAAAAGGCATCCCAGGCAGGGGGTTCTTGATGACTACCATTATTCTTACCACATACAGATTTACCAAACTCTTTTTTAATCCTGTATTATACCTGACTATTAAAATACAAACAGGTCAGGACAATTCACTATGTACATTTCACCCAAAGGGATTATAGGTCTTGTCCTAACTTGTACATCTGGGGCCTGTTTCTCTTACCTTGACATTTGCATGTTTGATTTTAAACAGTGCCCCAAAACAAAGGTGTTTATGCTCCCTTTCCATAGTCTCTCTTTCTTCCCTCTTTGGAGAAATAAGACTCATTGAAAACACAGATGATCACAGTTTAAAATTACCTTCTTTTGAAAAGTTCCTTTTGCCATACTGGTTCTTAAATGAGATGAAGAAATCAAAATGTACAAAGCATAACCAGATAGTCTGTAAACTTGGAATTGGCAAGACAAACACATTGAGCCACAGAGAACAGAAATTGCATAAATATTGATGCTAACATTAGCCCTTTCCAAACTTAAGAGAAAGAGACAGAGATTACCTTAGTACCAGAGACCATATTACTTATCTACCTACCCCTGCTAAAGCTACAAGACAAACTATAGACTACAGCAACCACAAAGGTACTTTGGGAGAAAAATTCTAACTAAAGAGACTTCCAAGTCAGAGGATCATAGAATTTAGAGTAGGAAGGAAGCCTCAGAGACCACCTAATCCAACCCCTTCATTTTTGAGATGAGTCCCATAGTGGAAACTAATTTGCTCCAGGTCACATAGGAAGCTGGGTAGCTGAGCTGGGATTTCAACTCTGGCTGTCTAATCGGAAAGCCAGCTTTCTTTCCCCTCCACAATGCTTCAAGCATAAACACAAACAACCAAAAGACCATCCTCTTTTAGCTCGAGGCTTTTATTATTTTTTTCTTCCTGTAATGGAAACATTAAAAACTTCTTCCCTCAAAGAGAGATGGATGAGGGAATTGGACGAAGAGCCCAATACTCTCTCACCTCCGGGGCTTCTAGTTACAAATGCAATTTGAACTGGCAGAGTTAAGTTGAGTTTATACTTGGCAAACCAGGCAGGTGTTGCTGGTAAATAGGAAGGAAGGAGAGGAGACGTTCTTGTTGTCTGGGCCCTTGACTTACGGTTCCTTTGCACCTATTTTATTTTTTTAAGGCACTGCAGCAATCTTGAGATGAATGATCTTATTGGCACAGCATTTCAGATGAAGAGAGCTGGGGCAAATGCATTTTGTAGCTGTTCTGGCAAGATCATTTTGCTTCAGAGAGATGCCGCATGTGTCCTAATACTGCAATGCCTCTCCCCCTGAAGAACAAACATTGGCTCAACTGATGCCTCTCAACCAATGCCCCACACCACACACCTATAACTATACCCCAAAGTAGTGAATGAGATATAAAAACTAACCCTGGAGAATGTCAGAAATCAAATTTTAGGTTTGAAAAGGAAACTAGGCATTGTCTCATCCAACCTCCTACCCCAGGCAAAAATCCTCCTCTGAAACATTCCTAGAAGATTGGTCATCACTTCTAGTAACGGGGAGCTCACCACCTAATCTCAGTAGTCAATTTCTTTCTTTCTTGGACAGCTCCAGTGAATAAGTTCAAAATTAACTTCCCTATACCTTCTGCTCTTTGTCCTAAAGTTCTACCCACTGAGGTTCCATAGAACAAGGGGGACCTCTCTCCTACAGGACAATCCTGCAGGGATTTGAAGATCTTTCTTATTTACTTTGTGAATATAGGAAGGAGGAGGGATTTCTTCAGTATGGAAACTCCCTTCAGTGACACAAGTCCCATCTTGTCTGTGACTTGGTGAATAAGTCCTAAGCTAAGGCAAAAAGAACTAAAACAATTTAGCAGGAAGGGACCCAAGCAGTAAGAGTTAGAGGTAGAGGTGTGGACCCACATCTTAACTCCAAACCCACTACTCTACCCATTATGCTGGAATGTTTCATTCATTCATTCATGTCCAGACCTATGATTTTACTTGCATAAGAAATTTCTGATAAGAATATGGTGAAGATTAACAACTATTCATTCATTTAACAAACATCTATTAAGCACTTACTATGTGCTAGGAGCTGGGGATACAATGACTTAAATAAAACTACCCATGCCTTCATGGAGTTTACACTCTCCTGGGGAGAAATAACAAATACATGGAAAGGTAAATACAAAACATTCACAATGTACTTTTGGATGGCAGCAATGGGGGTATGCAGTTAGACTTCACGCAGGAGGTAGAGCTTGGAAGGAAGTGAAGAATGCTAAAATTCTAGTTTATGGTCAGAGAATTGTCTGGGAGGAGTCATTGGGAGGTTAAATGGTGTATGTTAACCCAGGGCCAGGGCCACACAGCTGATAGGCATCAGAGATGGGACTGGAACTCAGGTCTTCCAATACTGACACTTGCTCTGTGTCGACTCCCCCATAGCAGTCACTTATATTCCAAACCAAATGCATCCCAGTTCCTCTCTAGACTTCTCACCATCCTGGTCATTATCCTCTGGACAAGCTCTAGCACCTCAAAGTCTCTCTTAAAATGGGGCACCAGGCACTGAATATAGTCACTCAGATGAAGTGAGATAGCTGGGATCATCCCCAGCCTTGGTCTGTCCTGCCATATGAGATGTCATTGCAACCTAAGACCATGCCATTCGTTTGTTTCTTGGGTGTTTACTTTTTCAACCAACATGCCACCCTCTTATTTGATTATCAGATTGTCTGCTAGGACTTAGAGAGGCTGTGTTCTGTGTCAGCTGAAGTCAAAACCCACAAAGCATCAAAGTATATCATACTCTGGTCTACTATTGAACCAGAAAATCTTGGAAGGGGGCGGCTAGATGGTGCAGTGAATAGAGCACCAGCCCTGGATTCAGGAGGACCTGAGTTCAAATTCGGCCTCAGACACTTAATACAAAAACTAAACTAGCCACGTTACCTTGGGCAAGTCACTTAACTCCAATTGCTTTGCAAAAAGAAAAAGGAAAAAAATCTTGGAAGGGATCTCAGGGTTCTTTTATCCCAAGCCATGTCCAAACAAGGTTCTCCTCAACAACATCCCTGAAAGCTAAGGGGTCACCAGTCTCTGCCTGAAGATCTCCAGTGACCAAAGGGAGACATCATCATCATCACTGCTAGCATTTATATAGTGATTTAAGATTTGCAAAGCTCTTCACAGACATTATTTCATTTGAACCTCACGGACAACCTTGGGACGTAGAGGGCTATTACGAATACTGTTCTACAGATGAGGAAACTGAGTTATGTGCCAGGCACTGGGGATGACCTGCCTTCAAGGACTTTGTGTTCTATTGGGAGAGGTAGCATGTTCACACGAAATGACATGCAGAACAGACCCCAAATAAATACATGGCAATTCAGGGAAAGAAGCTGAGGGTCAGGAAAGGGTCAATGTGGCAGTACTTAAGTTGAATATTGATGGAAGGGAGGAGTCTAGATGGTATGTGGACATGCTTTGCTTTATGAATGTTCACCCTAAAATGCTGTGCCCAGAACTGAATTCGATACTCACTGAGGTCTTTTTCACAGAAGTTATTTTTTAATATAATTTTTAAAATTATAAATAGTTTAAAAGTTTATTTTTCACATGAACTATTACCAAGACAGGTCTCCCCCATTTAGTGCTTTTACAATTGAATATTTGAACATAAAATACAGGAAGCATTTGTGGTCTATTCCTTCTCACCTTCACTTAGCCTTCTCTAGACCACTGTCCCACTTCTATCCATCTTTCAGAATTCTGATTCTGTCTCCTAGCATCTTCCCTACTCCTCCCAGCATGGTATCAATTGCAAATTGGATAAGCATGCCTTCTCCATCTCCATCTGAGTCATTGATAAAAATGTTGAACAGCACAGGGCAGAACTCCATGGGATGCCACAAGAGGAAACCCTCCAACTTGACATCTGTCCAAATAATCACCGCTCTTTGGGTTCAACCAGCTAATGGAACAATCCACCACCCATTTCCCCATTTTGTTCACAAGGAGATCATGAGAGTGTTGGCCAAATTCCTTGCTGAAATTCAGAAACAAGGTGTTGCCAGAAGTGGCAAACCCAACCCTAGTGCCTAGCATACAGAGGGCATTTAATAGATACTTGTTGAATGGATAAATGAATTTTCCTACCTAAAAAATTGTACCAAATTGGTTTTTCTTAGAGAAATTGTACTACAGCTCAGGAATTATTCTTGCTTTTTTCAGGCACTCATAAACCTTGCTTAATAAGCTGAGGCAGAATGTGCCAAGAATCCAAGTCAATTCTCTTCATGATAGGCTCAATAGAGAATATAGTTTACAGCTTAAGTTCAGGCCTTTCTTTACCGATTTAGTTCAAAATCTCCAATCAATTTTATGTCTGTTAAACATACAAATCCTCTAAGGTGGGTATAAACAATTAGATATAATGTCACTCTGTTTTAAAAACAAGTGTATTACAATGTTTTCATGTTAAGTACACTGTGTCCTTGAAGCCTTTGGCGGGGAAAGAGGATGGAGATGAGGGAAGGAGAGATGGAGGGAGAATTTCTGCCTAGGTTTTTATTTTCAGGTAGTAACAATAAATTAAGTGAAATTTACTTTAGAATGAATTCCTAAAAGTATTTGTCTCGACCTTTAATTAGATGGAATTCTACAAACATTCATTAAACTCCTACTATGTGCCAGGCACTGGGCATATACAGGTAAACATAAGACAGTCTCTGTGTTCAAGAAGTCTATATGCAGGGGGAGAAAGGGAGAGATACCCCATGACCACAATTAAATAAGTAGACAATATGTGCAAATTAATATACCATAATTTCAATAGAGAGTCAGTCAATAACATTCATTAGAGGCCTACTATGTGCCAGGGAAGTACTGGGGAAACAAAAAGAGGCAAAAGATATTCCCTGCCCTCAAGGAGGTTACAATCTATTGGGGGAGACAACAAGTAAATATGTACAAGTATGTACATAGATCACTAACAAATGGGTTGTTGAGGGGATTGGAGAAAGGGTCAGGAAAAGGTCTTGTGTGGGAACTGGCACCTGAGCTGTGCTCTGTAGGAAGTTAGAGATTCTAAGAGTTTGAGGTGAAGAGGGAGTGCATTCCTGGTGTGGAACACTACCTATACAAAGACAAAGAAGCTAGAGACAGTGTCATCAAAGGGGGAAAATTTGATAGGAATAGAGAAACCATGAATGGGGGGGAGAGGGGTTGAATAATTCAAGACTGAAAAGACAAGAAACCAGAGATTTAAATGGAAGGCCAAAGAATTCATAATTTTTGAACTTGGGAGTTTGTTAAAATGCTTGGTTGGCAGACCAAGAAAAAGCCCCAAACCCATAGTTTTAAAATTATATAGTAATAATAACTAGAATTTATATAGTTGTCTAAGTTGGCAAAGCCCTTCTCATTTGATGCTGTGCTGCTATTACTCCTATTTTACAGATGAAGATGCTGTAGCAGTGAGAACTTAAAGGATTTGCCCAAGGTTCCTTGACTAGTGAGTGCCTAAGGCTGGATTTGATCTTGGGTCTTCCTGACCCCAACTCCAATCATCTATTCAATGCATCACCTAGGCACCTTTATATCACACACAGCAGCAGTCCTAGAACTTTGTAGTCTCATCACCCCTTACACTCTTAAAAAGTATTGAGGACCACAAAGAGTTTTTGCTTTTATGATATCTTTTTGCTTATAGATATTTATTTTGTGATATATACTGCTTATGTAATATCTATTTTGCTTATAGACATCCATTGATATCTACTGTATTTGAAATCAATGATGATGATGATGATAGTGAGAAGGAGGAGGATGTCTGGGAAGCTGCTGCTATCTGTTCTACAGAAATTCCAAGGTCACCAAAACAACTGCAGCAGAGGGGGAGGCACAGTAGCTCCAAGCCCCAAGACCTGTCTTCAAGACTTGCCTCTCCCCGTCATTGGCACAGCGCCTCAGGCACGTTATTCAGTCTCTGTGAACCCCAGGATTCTTATCTAAGAAATGAGCCTGATAATGATACTTGTCCTGCCTCCCTTACAGGGCTGTTCTGAAAATTAAATGAGGTAATGTATGGAAAATACCATATAAACGGAAGCTATTATCACCCTCAAAGTCAGCATTGCTTGACCTCAACTAGACAACCTGTGTGAACCAGAAGGAGAACTCTAAATACAGGTTAGTCACTCCTAACTACCCTAACTTGGTCCCACCCTATTTAATGGTTTTTCTCCCTTGCTACACCTCTGTTGACTGAGCCTGTGGTCCTGCCTTCTCCAGACTCAATGTCTTCATCCAGGCACCAATATACCATCATTTCTTCTTCTCCTTCTTCACCCTACCAACCCTACTCCCCCTTCCACTAAGACCCAGTAAAAAGCCTATTTTTTTCCAAATTATAGCAAACCGGTAAAACTTAGAGAAGCATCATGGGTAGTGGGAAAAGGGTTGTCTTTGGTATTCAGTGGATCTGGGCTTAAATTCTGGCTCTCTCACATACTCACTATGTAAGCTTGGGAAGATCATTTAACATCTTTAAGCCTGTTTCTTTTTTGACAGAATTACTAATCTAGCATATGAGAGAAATATTGAGAATATAGTTTACCTAGATTTTAGCAAAGCTTGTGATAGAGTATCTCATGCTCTTCTTTTGGAGAAGATGGAGAAAGATGGCCAAGATCAGAAATACAATTACAGTTTTTTTCTTCTATAAAACAAGAGGGTTGAACCAGCCTCTATGGTCCCATCTCTGAGTCCATGATTCTATATGTCTCATCCCGCCCTGCCCCACCCACAACTTGGTATCATAGGGCCCATGTTTTATTTTGTTTCATATATATTTTGATGGAGTCATGATTTCATTGGACTATATTTCATCAATCCCTCCAACACATCTCATCCTGTGTGATTCTTCTTGTTTTCCCATAAATTCTCCATAGACATGGCCTTCTTGTGCCAGCAACACCTCCACCTCTACAGACTTCTTCAATTGGTGAGCTTGTCCTTGGAACTCCCATTTGAGAAAATATCCACACTGGCCACACTCACTTCAAATGCAATTCAGCTGATCCAGCTGATTCTTCAGATCTTTCAACTTCTGCCTCTGCCTTTCCACCTCTGTGACATTTCAACTTCCATATATGTATTATCTCTCCCCATTAGAATTTAAGTCCCTCAAGGGCAGGAACTATCTTTTGTTTTGCTTATATTTGTATTCCCAGTGCCTAACGCGGAACTTGGGGAATCACTTAATCTATCTATTTGTATCTACCCATTCATCTATCTTTTTCTATCCATCTATCTGTTTTTATATACTTACCTATTCATCTCTATCCACCCTTCCATCTATTTCTATCCATCTAGCTACCTATTTTTCCATTTCTATCTATTCATCCTTTCCTCTACTTCTATTAATACACACACACACACACACACACACACACACACACGGCTATTTTTCTATTTCTATTCATCTATCCATTCATTTGTCAATCTCTCTATTTCTGTCCATCTATCTATTTCTATATACTTACTTATCTCTAACCACCCATCCATCTATTTATATCCATTTAGCTACCCATTTTTCTATTTGTATCTACCTATTCATCCTTCTCTCTACTTCTATCCATCTATCAATCTATTTCTTTTTTTATAAGCAATTGGGGTTAAGTAACTTGCTCAAGGTTACACGGCTAGTCATGATTTATGTGTGGGTGCTCATTTTCTGAGGCCGGATTCGATCCTGGGTCATCCCAAACTCTGAGGCCGGCGCTCTTACTCACTGTGTCACCTAGCTGCCCCTATCAATCTATTTCTATCCATCTAACCACTATTTTTTCTATTTCTATCCATCTATCCATTTATCAATCTCTCTATTTCTATCCAACTATCAATTTCTATTTCTCATCTATTTCTATATACTTTCTTATCTCTATCCCCATCCATCTATTTCTATCCATCTATTTTTCTATTTCTATTCATCTATTCATCCCTTGCTCTATTTCTGTCCATTTATCAATCTATTTCTGCCATCTCCCATTTTTCTATATCTATCCACCTACCCATCTATTTATTGATCTATTTCTATCCACCCATCTACTTATTTCTATCCATTTTTCTATCAAACAGATCCTCCCCACATGCCAGAGGACTTTCTCTGTTTCTTTAATAATAATACTAACAACAACAACGACAAAAAACACAGCTCACATTTACACAGCATTTAAAGCCTCCAAATTCTTAACATCCATTCTCTAGTCCGACCCTTATAATAACACTTGTTTTGCTTCTGCTTGCTCTTCCAAGGAAAATGAACTTTGTACTAAGATGACAGAATAATATGACTAATAGGGAGTTGAGATCCAAGATAAGTAAGAAGATAGTGAGAGAGTACCTAGCCACCCCAGCTAAATTAATGTCACCTGACCCAAATGAATTCTATCCTTTGTTGCTAAAAGAACTGACAGCTGTGATTACTGAGCTACTTTCTGTGATATCTGAACGATCACAGAAAATGGGAAGCATACCACAAGACTGGAAAAGGGCAAATATCCCAATTTTAAAAAAGTGAAGAAAACAGAGCTGGGAGAAGCTATGGACCAGTGAGTTTGACTTCAATTCTAGGAAAATTCTAGAATAAATCAGAAAAGAGATGATTGATGAACTCCATAGAAAAGGTAGCAGTGACTGCCAAGAACCAGCCAGCATGACTCCATCCAGAACAGGTTATGCCAGACTGACTTCATTTCCTTTTTTTTTTGGCAGTACTGTTAATCTAGTAGATGAGGAAAATGCAGTGGATATAGTTTCCCTAGATTTTCAGCAAAACTTTTGGTCAAATATCCCATACTGTTCTTTGGGAGACTATGGAGAAATGTGGAGTAAATTAGAATACAATCCAATAAATTCAACCAATCAATAAATATTTTAAGTGCCTACTATCTGCCAGGCACTCTTCTGAGCTTTGGGGATACAGGAATAGACAAAAGATAGTCTGGTGAAGGTATTTATGATCTAATGAGGAAGACAATATGCAAATTCGTGGATTCAGTAAAAATATTTTGATTTCCAGATTAGTCTCTAATGCTTCAATGTCAACATAGCAGGAGATGTCTAGTAGAAGACCACAAGGATCATTGCTTAACTTGTTCTAACATTTTTTTTATCAATGACTTAATCAAGGCACATATGGAATGATCATTAAGATACCTAATGACAGAGTGAGGAACTTGTGGTAGATCTAGTGAGATGAAATGTCAAAGATGTAAATGTAATATCTTACACTTGGTTACAAAACACTACATTCACCAAACACTTCCTTCCCATACCATAAGCACAAGAAAGGAGAATACTACTTGACAGTAAATGTTTGGACAGAAATCTGAGGTTTTTAGTGGACAGAAAGCTGCCCATGAGTCAACAGTGGGATATGGCAGCCAAAATGTGATCTTGGACTGTAATAAGAATGGTATAACTTATAGGAACAGAGAAATGAACTGCACTCTGCCCTAATCTGACTTCAGCTAAAGTTTTGTATTTGGTGCTGGGCACCAAGGTTCAAGGAAGGTATTGATAAGTTGGAGGAATGTTCTGAGGATGGAACTCAGGTTGGTGATAAGGATTGGTGTCCATGTTATATAATAATCAGTTGAAAGAACTGGGAATATTTAGTCTGGAAAGGAGAAGATTCAAGATATGGTAACTATCTTCAATTATTTGAAAGGCTGTTCTATTTGATCCCAGAGGGCACAATCAAGAGGGAAGTGTTGTGAAGAAGAGAACTTAGGCATGATATTGGGGAAACGTTCCCAACAATTAGAATTGTGCAAAAGTGGAAGGGGCTGGCTTGGGCTCCTCCTCCTTACAGATCTTCAAGCGGAAAGTGGATGACCACTTGGTGGGTATGGCACAATGAGGATTCTTTTGGTCAAATGCTATGATTCCATGAATGACCCCTTGAGGAAAGAAAGTCAATTTTATAGACTAAGAATCTTGAGTTTCAGAGCAGTCCTGGGATCATAAAATCATAGAGCTGGAAGGGCCGTCAGAGACCATTTGGTCCAACCGTCTCATTTTACAGATGGAACCTGGGTAAGTGATTTGCCCAATGTCATGGCACTAATAAGTGTCCAAGGTAGGATTTGACTCAGTTATCCTAGTTCTAAATCTACCACTCTATGATCTAGATCTAGATACACATATATATAAGTATAATATATGATATAATGTATAAGAACATAATTTTAGTGTCATATGTAATGAGATGATGTGATAATATAGTTGTAATGTGATATATGATATAATATAAATTGTAATATATTAATATATCTTGAGCACTCCAGTGTACCACTTGGGATATTCACTTGTTTGCAAAACAGGCACCAATCTGCATTGGTAGAGAGAGATTCCCCACTGAGAGTTCCTTACACAAGAAAATCACAGGATTGGTCCAATTTCAAATCAGAAACTCAAATCACTTATAAAACTAAATGGTGATTTTTAAGTTCATTTTACAGGCAAAGGAAACTGATACCAAGAAAGAAAATGACTACCCAATATTTTTATATCAGAGCCAAAATTGATGTATCCTATCCCAAAACTATCTCAATAAGCATTCACTTAATTGGTCTAATTCAAGGGCCTCAAAGCACACATATCCCCATG
Organism: Gymnobelideus leadbeateri; assembly: GCA_011680675.1. Classification (NCBI taxonomy): domain Eukaryota; kingdom Metazoa; phylum Chordata; class Mammalia; order Diprotodontia; family Petauridae; genus Gymnobelideus; species Gymnobelideus leadbeateri. Next base: position 123,529 of record WOXC01005964.1, on the reverse strand, counting down.
CACACATACTCATAATATTAATGAATTTCCCCCAAAGAAATATAGGAGAAAAATAATAAGTTTCCTCCCTTATCCCCTAAAGAGAAAATTACCAAGAAGTATCCTTCTGAGCATAGCAGTTATCCTATATAAAAGTGGAGTTCTGATGTATAAGTATGTTGTAAGGCCCAAATAAAACCACCTGTTTTACAAACAAACATTGTTTTTGTTCAGTCATTTCAATTATGTCTGACTCTTTGTGACTCCCTTTGGGGTTTTCTTGACAAACATACTGGAGTGGTTTGCCATTTCCTTCTCCAGCTCATTTTACAGATGAGGAAACTGAGATAAACAGGGTTAAATAATTTGCCTGAGGTCCCACAGCTAGTGTAGGAGGCCAGATTTGAACTAAGAAAAATGTCTTCCTGACTCCATACCCAGCTCTCTCCATCTACTTCACTACCTAGCTGTTCTATAAACATACATACACAACTTTTAATATATTAACATTCTAACACCATTAGAAAAACCAAAAAGGTTACATTTAGCATGAAAATTCCCCAAGCTCAACTTGCCTCATTAGCCGTGGAAGAATTCCGCTGCTGTGACCACAGGCCAGTGGCTTTCATTGGGTCTTCTCCAAAGCAAAGCAGATGTTGCTAAAACAAGAATTTTGTTTGGGAACAGATATAACCAAACAATTCCACATGGTGCCTGGAGTTTGTGGTGTAGGAACAGCATGGCTTGCCAAGGCATTGGGCTCATGCTCTAAGGCTTCTTGTAGTAGTAGCTTTGTTTGCTAAAGACAGTAGTAGCTAATTCTTCCCCAGGGAGTCAGAGAAGTGGTGCTAAAACTGATCCAGCTCCCCCATTAAACAATCCAAAGACTGCCCAATAAAAGACTTTGAACATTCTCATTGAAACTTCCAAGGGAGGAAGTAACACCCTGAAGTTACTCCAATCCAATTCAATAAACATTTATTTATTCAGCATTTACTGGGTGCAAGACACTGTGCACAATTTTAGAGACGAGACAAAATGAAAAACAGTCCCTGCTCACTAGTAGCTTATATGTTATCATGGAAATATAACAGGGAAACAGGTAAGTATATTCATGATAAGTATGTACAATTTTAAGCTGCAAACTTTTGTTTAATTAGTTATTTTACAGAGATATGAAAATACTTCTCTTTCCATTTAAAATAAGTATCAAAAATGACCTTGCATATAATAGGTAACAATTGTTTGTCAGGACACCTAAGCGACAACGTGGATAGATTACCAGGCCCAGAGTCAGGAAGACCTAAAATCAGATCCAGCCTCAGACACTTACTAGCTGTGTGACCCTAGCAAAGTCACTTAGCCCTGTTTGCCTCAGTTTCCTCATCTGTAAAATGAGTTGGAGAAGAAAATGGCAAACCACTCCAGTATCTCTGCCAAGAAAACCCCAAATGGGGTCACCAAGAGAGGGACATGACTGAAACAAGTGAACATTGTTAAGAGGAATTATTATATAATGAATTCAAATCACCCTCCTATGTTTATTGATCATATAGGCCAGTCAGTTAAACAGTGGATCAGTCATAAAATATTAAGAAGCATAGACAATGTGCCCCATACTATGTCAATGGCTGGAGGTACACAGAAAAGCAAAAGACAGTCCCTGGTCTCCAGGAGCTCACAGTCTCAAGGAGGAGATCACTTGCAAATAACTATGTACTAACAAGATAAGTTGAAGATAAAGAATCGATTTTTATTAAATGTATACTATGTGTCAAACACTGTGCTAAGCTTAGGGATACAAAGAGGAAAGAAGTCAAGGAGCTTACAATCTAGTGGAGACAACGTGCAAATAAATACATACAAAGCAAGCTGTATACAGAACAAATGGGAATTAATTAATGGAGGAAAGGCACTAGAATTAAGGACTTTCAGTAAAAGATGGGATTTTAGTTAGGTCTTAGAAAGCCAGGGAAGTTAGTAGGTAAAAGAGGGAGAGCATTCCAGGAACAGGGGACAGCCAGAGAAAATGCCTGTGGAGCCAAGAGATAAGAGTGTCTTGCTCATTGAAAAGTTAGGAGGCCAATGTCACAGGATCAAAGAGTGTGTGTTGGGGAGGAAGTTTTAAGAGTGGAATAGGAGGGGGACTAGGTTATGAAGGTCTTTGAATGCCAACAGAGCATTTTGTATTTGATCACAGAAGCAACAGAGAACCACTTGAGTTTAATGAGTGCTGGTGTTCAATTGTTTCCAACTGTTTGTGACCCCATATGGGGTTTTATTAGCAGAGGTACTAGAGTGGTTTGCCATTTCCTTCTCTAGCTCATTTTACAGATGAAGAAAATGAAGCAAACAGGGTTCAGTGACTTGCCCAGGGTCACACAGCTAGTAATTGTCTGAGGCCAGATTTGAACTCACAAAGATGAGTCTTCCTGACTTCATGCCCAGGGTTCTATGCACCATGGCACCACCTAGCTACTCATTTAATGAGTAGGTGAGTGATATAGTCATAATCACTTTGGTAATAGAATGGAGGACAGATTGCAGTGGGGAGAGACTTGAGGAAGGCAAACCCACCAGCAGATTGTTACAACAGTCCAGGCATGAGGTGATATCTGTACCAGGGCAGTATCAATGTCAGAGGAGAAAAAAAGGCATGGGCATGTGAGATATTACCAAGGGAAAATCAATAGGACTTGGCAGCAGATTGGACATGGCATTTATTATGCCACTATTATCTGCCAGTCATTTGGGTTCTCTGTGACTCAGTTGCCTCATTTGTAAATTGGGGTAATAATAGCTGAAGTACTTACCGCAACAAAGTCATTGGGATGACCAAATAAGGTAATAGACAGTGTCTCAAAAGTCTCAATGTAGTCCCAACCTAACTATTAAAGCTTAAATAAGATAGTCAGATGCTTTAAAAACCTGTAAGTGGTTTCTCTATCTAAAGTAAATATCATGGCTAAAATGTTTTGCATGATTTCATATATATTATTTCCAATTGCTTGCCTTCTCAAGGAGGAGAAAGGATGGAGGGAGGGAGGGAGAGAATTTGGAACTCCAAATTTTAAAAAACAAATGTTAAGAAATGGGAGAGGGGGAATAAAATATGATATTTTTTTTAAAATTCCTACATGTAACTGAGAAAAATAAAAGGTGAAAAGGGAAACGGAAGAAAAAAAGTAATCATTAAAATTAATCAATACATTTTGAAAAAGTCAACGTCAGTTATTATCACTATTGATAAAAAGCTGAAGTGAAGTAAAAGCTGATTTGACCTATCTGATTACAGTTATTCTGATACAGCTTTATTCATTTTTTTTATCTGTTTTCTATGCCAAGGACTATTTCAGTCTCTGAGAATACAAAGACAGAAGAACAAAAGACTTACTTTCAAGGGCCTTCTGAGAGAAAAGCAAACACTCAAAAAGATCTTATTATGAAAAAAAAAACTGTTTAGATCAAAATCTCTAACTTTCAGTTTCTTTTTTCTTTTCTTTGTCTTTTGGTTCATATCCATGATTTCATCAGTGCAAAGAACTCCATTTACTGGTCTATATCGGCATTTCATCTGTAACATATAATCAGTTGCCTGGAGTGCTGAGAGGTTAAATGATTTGCTGATTGTTACACAGCTGTTACGTGTCAGAGACACAGGTCTTCATGATTCCAAGACCAGCCCCCTAGTCATTATGCCCGGCTACTCTCATTACTATAGATATGAAATATAAATAATAAATTTTCATATATATGAAACACACACAAGGCTTGCAAGCCTTAGGCAATGAATGACCCATTTATTCCAAGCAATATTTGAGACAACCATTATGATGAAGGAATTTGGACATTCCCTTAGCGTTCACTATAATGAGAATTCGCTAATATGTGTAGGACCTGTGATTTCATCAACTTAGGAAACTGTATGGAAACTCCTTCTACCAGGAGATTTAGACATACTGAGCTTCCCAAACCCTGCCCTGGGCCCCCTTCTCTTCACTCTCTTGGTTACCTCATCAGCATAACATTATCTCTATAAAGATGACACCCAGGTCCAGGGAGCCAACCCCTCAATCACTTTCACAATTTCAAACCAGATGTCCCATAGAAATCTCAAACGTGTCCAAAACTAAACTCATTATCTTTTCTCCAAAACCCACCCCTAATCAGAACTCCATTTTTGTGAAAAGCATCATCATTCTTCCAGTTCCCCAGGTTCCTAAGTTCAGCCTCATTCTTGACTTCTCATTATCCAACATCCTACACATCCAATCCTGTGCCAAATTTTGCCACTTTTTTAATGCACAGCAATTGTTAAATCTGACCCTCTCTCTAGTCACACTATCACCTTAGTTTTGGACCCAGTCACCTCTCACGTGGACTATTGTAATATCCTCTCAATTAGCTTCCCTACCTCAAATCTTTCCCCACTCCAATTCATTCTCCACACAGAAGTCAAAGGGATTTTCCTTAAGCATGGATATGATCATATCACTTTGCTAATCAACAAACTCGAATAGTTGCTTACAGACACTAGGTAGGATAAATTATAAACACCTCTGTTTGACTCTGAAAGCCCTTTACAACCCAACCCTAACTAATCAGTCTAGCCTCGTTTTACATTAACCCCACTTCCTGTACTTTATACCAAGTTTAAGACCAAACTGGTCTTCTCTCTGTTCTTCCAATATGGCACTCCATCACCCAATGGTCACCCCCCCCCCATGCCTAGAATGCACTCCCAACTCATCTCAGCTTCATAATATTCACCATTCACTAAGATTAACTCAAGTAAAGCCTTCTCCATGAAGCCTTTCAACTGTCGAAACCTTCCCTGATGACCTTGCATTTATTTGGTATTTATTCTGTATATATTTAAATAGGCATGTTTCCCTTATTAGAACATGAGCTCCTAGAGGGCAACAATAAATACTGCTTTTTGTCTTTGTATCACTAACTTTTAGCACTATACCTGGAACACAGTAGGTTCTTGATAAATGATCAATAATTGATTGTCTCTAGGGGGAAAGTGGGGAGAAATTTTGTAACTCAAAATCTTGTGGAAATAAATGATGTAAACTAAAAAGTAAAAGAGAGAAAAAAAATTCTCTCTGAGCTAAAAAAAAATATTTTAAAATTGATTGTCTGATGCACAAGGGAAACAAAAGAGGAAAGAAAAAAAAAGCATTTATTGAGCACTTACTATATGCCAGGTACTGTTCTGAGATCTTTAGAAATAGCATTTCATGGACAGCTATGTGGCGCAGTGAATAGAGCACTGGCCCTGGAGTCAGGAGGACCTGAGTTCAAATCCAGCTTCAGGTACTTAACACAAAAACTAGCCTTGTGACGTTGGGCAAGTCACTTAACCCCAATTGCCCTACCTTCCCCCTTCCAAAGGAAAAAAAAAAAAGAAATAGCATTTCAACCACATCCAGGGAAAGAACTAGAGTCTGAATCCAGACTGAAGCAAACTACTTGCTCTCTCTCTTTTGTGGTTTGTTTCATTCCTTCTTTCTTGTTCACTCCATTGGTTATAATTCTTCTTTACAACTTGACTAATGTTTAATGTGAAGGTATTTGTAGAACTTATGTAGGTTTGCATGATGCCATGGGGTGGGAGGAGAGGGGAGGAGAAGAAGGAGGGGGAGAAAATTTGAAACTCAAGGGATTGTGGAACTTAATGTTGTAAATTAAAAGTAAATAAATACTTTCATAAAAATGCATTAAAAACAAAAGAAAAATTTTAAAAGAAATAGCATTTTATTTCATCCTCCTACAACCACCTTTGGAGGTAGTTGCTATTATGATCTCTATTTTATAGTTGAGGAAATTGAGGCAGAGATTAAGTGACTCAGGGTTACAGAGCTATTAACTGTCTGAGACTGTATTTGAACTCAGTTTTTGGTTCAGCTAGGTGGATAGATCCCCATTGTGGCACCATAGAGTCCTGGAGTTAGGAAGACTCATCTTCCTGAGTTCAAATCTGACCTTAGACACTAATTGTGTGACCCTGGGTAAGTCACTTAACCTTGTTTGCCTCAGTTTCCTCATGGAGAAGAAAATGGAGAACCACTGCAGTATCTTTGCCAAGGAAACCACAAAATGGGGTCACAAAGATCAATTCTTCAATACATATCTGTTGCCTTCCATGTATGAGTTATATTATGTGCTGGGGAAACAATTAAATCAAGTAATCAATCGATAAACAAGCATTAAGTGCCTACCAAGTTCCAGGTTCTATGCTAAGATACCCGAGGATACAAGATACCCAAAAGAAAGGCACTGCCTGTATGAAGATTACAATGTACGAATATGAGTAAATAGAATGTGTGAGTGATGGGAAAAGGGGAGGCAGCAGCAGTAAAAGCTTCATGTAAAAGGTACTTGGACTGAACTTTGGGAGGAAGCTAGAGATTCTACAAGGAGGAGAGGCCAAGAGGGACTGTGATTCAGGCATGGGGGACAGCCTAGAAAAAAAGCACCAAAATGGAAGAAAGACTGCTATCTATGAGGAATGTCAAGCATGTCACACCCAGGGAAGTGGGAGCTCCCTTCAATTCTCTGTATCCAAAAAATGTGATTTGATTATTATGCAAACCATAAAAATGGGCTGAATCACATTTGGGAAACTGCCTGGCATTTTCAGTGATCAACAGCTGCTCTCTGCCAATATCAACATTCTCCCAGTAAGGCGAATCCCAAAACAGAAGGCTCGGACTTGAAAGTGACCCAATGGGCAGTGGAAAGGCAGAGAGAGTCTGTGAGAAGGCAGCCAAGTGTTATCCACATTTACTAGTGTGCAAAAAATGTGGCAACTCTGAACTTGGGATATTCTATCTAGAATTGGAAAGAACCTTCTAACAATTGCGGGATCATAGATGTATGCTAAGAAGAGACATCAGAGGTCAGCAAGCACAAATGCCCCATTTAATAGGAAACTGAGGCCTCAGAGGTCAAATGACGTTCTCCAGGAAATCGCCTATCGGAGTGGGGATTTGATTCTAGGTCCTCTGAAAAAAATGGAAATTCTTTCTGTTGTACAAAATATTTTCCTTAAATTTCCCTCATATGTAGGAATAAAAATTTGACAGTCAGATCATGGTAAAGCAGAAAGGACAGAGTTTATAGTTAGTTAGAAGACCAGGATCCAAATCCCAACACTGCTTCTTATGACTTTTGAGGCCCAGTTCATTCTCTGGGCCTTAGTGTTCTTATCTATAAGACAGTGGGTTGGATTCAATGACCCTTACAGCTTTATAACTATGACCAATGATTTTTGCTCTTATTAAGTCATTTTAGTCATTGTCCAATTCTCTGTGACTCCATTTGGGGCTTTATTAGCAGAGACGTTAAAGCGGTTTGCCATTTACTTCTCCAGTTCAATTTACAGATGAGGAAACTGGGGCAAACAGGATTACATGACTTGCCCAGGGTCACACAGCTAGTAAGTGTCTAAGGCCAGATTTGAACTTGTGAAGTTGACTTTTCCTGGTTCCAAATCCAGTACTCTATCCACTACACCACTTAGCAACTGTGTCTTAATAAAGGAGAGAGGGCACATAGTATGGTAGAGCTCCTCTAGGGCATGGACTGTCTTTCTTCTTCATATTTACATTACCAGGGCTTATAACACAATGCTTGGCACATACTAGGTGATTAACTTTTACTGATTGATGGATGGATGGATGGAGAGGTGGACTTGGAGTCAAGAAGACCAGAGTTCATGACCTATCTCTGTCACTGTCTACATGACCATGGGAAAGTCATTTAATATCTCTGAATCTCAGGCAATTCTCTAAGAGGGAGTTTACTCCATAGATGTACATTAACTGAAGAGCATGCTTACGTTGATCAATTAATTTACATTCTGTTAAAAGTGAAGAGGTGTTAATGATCTGCATTGGTGAAGGGGGCTTAGTTCATTGTTTCAGTGAAATAACAAGGCCAGCCCCTATCCCCTTTCTTGATAAGGTTGTAGATTCATACATGGTGGATGAATAAGGGATTTGTCTTCAGGTGGGTGTGAGGAAGATGCTCCATCCAAAAGGTAACATCAATTATAACCCATCCCACCAATTAAAGTCAACATCACACTTGCCACAGATTTTGAAGTACAACAGCGGGGGCCGCCTTGTTCTCAAGGAGGTTTTTCTTGTTTGGACCCTATTGCATAAGAAATTTGGAAGAAAGAGAAGGGGAAACAATGAAGATTCCAATCAACTCTCAAAACATGTTAAGACACAAAGGAGTCTGGTGCACAGAAGAAAAAGCAACCATCAAAGAGTCAGTGACTGAACATTCGTAGAAAGTCATCCTTTCCCTAAAAAAAGGCAAAAGGTCGAAGAGTCAACAAAACAAATATGATTTTCTCAAGACAGAGTTTGGTTTGCATTGGTTGTGTGTTTGGTTTCTTGTTTGTTGTGCCTAAGGAAATAAATCTCCACAGTGAGCAAGGAAGAAGGGGCCAATTAGGTCCCCATCATCACAGGTCTTCTGGCAGGTTGGATGACCATTTGTTGGATATGTTCAGTTTGGGGTTGGCCTAGTTGGCCTCTGATGTGCCAGCTTGGGATTTCTGTGCTTCTAAAACCCAGTCCTCCAGTGGGTCCGCTTCACTCCTTTCCACCATCACTACTTGTCCATGGCTTCCACTATCTCAATTCTTCATCTCCATATCTATTCCCATCTCCTCCCCACACCCACTCCATAGAATGTAAGTTCTTGAAGAGCAAAGCATTGTTTTGTTTTGTCTTTGTGTACTGTACAACAGGTTACTGGGACATGTTATTGTTTGGTGATTCAGTTGTATACAGCTCTTCATGATCCCATTTGGGGTTTTCTTGGCAGAGATACTGGAGTGGGTTGCCATTCCCTTCTCCAGTTCATTTTACAGAAGAGTAACTGAGGCAAACAAGTGACTTGTCCAGAGTCTCACAGCTAATAAGTATCTAAGGCTGGATTTGAATTCAGGAAGATTAATCCTCCTGACTCCAAACCCAGTGCTCTGTCTACTTCAACACCTAATTGGCACTTAATAAATAATTGTTGATTACCACCATTCTTAGTCCCTTAGCCCCAGTCCCTAGTAGCTATTTAGTCCTTGGTTGCCACTAGTACCTGCAGGTCAGGCAGGCAATAAGCATTTATTAAGCACCTACTATATTCTAGGCATTAAGCCCATTACACACTCATCCATTTTGTCCTCACAACAGCCCTGGGAGGTAGATCCTATTACTGTGCCCATTTTACAGTTGAGTGCCTCTTCCAAGGTCCACACAAAGTTAATGTGTGCCTTCCTGACTACAAGGCCAGCTCCATAGCCGTGAGTGACAAGAGTCTCTGCAGGTAGAACCCAACAGAGGTTTCTGCTTTTGAAAACATAAAAGTTGGTTTTTGGCTTATGGTTCCTGTCTCAAGGAGCATCACAGCATGCCTGAGGACAGGCGTAGGTGTGATCCTGCAGGAAGAAAGTGGCGCCCATCCAGCCTCAGGGGCCTTGTTAGCCTTACCTCCTGTGTGCTACTTTATAATACATTTTACACGCTTCATGAATCTAATTCTGATTCAAGATAGGCAATACTGCCGGGTATAGAGATTCTGCAAAAGCAGGATCTGTCTGGACATCTGAAGAGGTTCATTGATTGATTTTGATCACTGCTAATTCCTTTTGACTTTTAACAGAGTCCTTCTGAAAAGATCAAAGCCTTTTATAAAGTCATCCATACAAACTGAGAGCAAGCTGGAGAGACCGAGGAGTTAAGTGTCCTGATGAGCAACCTCTAGCAAGTCAGATACAAAACTTCAGGAAGAAAAATAAAAACCACTCAGCATCTCAGCCCCTGAGAAGTAAAATGCCATAGTGGCTAGAGAGGCTGACCAAGATCTGTATTCAAATCTTGCCTCTGACCAACAGCGGTCGCATGACTCTGGGCAACTTACTTTTCCTTTTATAAGTCCAGGAAACTCTCAAATACTCTTAAGATTTGAAGGAATTACTGATCTGCATGCCAGAAAGGAATCTCCACACCAGGAGCTCCCCAAACAGATGAAACGCTCCCCAGTACAATGATCAATCTCAGCCTCCCACCTTGTGTTCAAGATACTATTCCCAAAGCAGACATCCATAGGTATTATATTAAAGAAAACAAACAGAAGTCCCAAATCATTTTATTTAATGTTATTTACACTCTAGAGGTAAAAATTGTTTATAGAAAAAGGCTTAGGTTCATGTGTCCCCTTACACAGAATGGCTTCCTTGCCTTACCTCCTACACATAATCCTCAGTTTCCTTCAAAACTCAGCCCAAATGCTTACCACCAGGCAACACCTTCCCTGACTTCCTCCAGTTCAGAGTGCCTTTCTCTATTATCTTGTATTTGTTATGTACATATCTTGATTATATGTATGTATAGATGTGTGTGAATGTACATGTAGACACACACCCATATCGTTTACTCTAATAAAATATAATTTCCTTGGTGGCAGGTATTAATTTTTGTCTCATCATAATGCCCAGCACATAGTAGGAGCTTAATAAATTCCTCTTGATTCAAAGTCCCTGAACCACCAATAATGTTGATCGCTGTTTCTTAGGTATTACTTAAACTTATTCCATCAAAGAAAGAGGCAGCTTCTAACTCCCACTGAATTTATTATAAAGTGAAATTGAGACACTATACTTGAAATTTCTAGAAAATGTTGGGAGAAAAACACATACTAAGCAATTGGAAGGCATTGTTACTAACCATTTATGAAAAGTACAGTGCTCCTGCCTGAGATCAGATGCAGTAACAAGCCATGGGAATGTAAGCAACCATAAGATTAAAAAAGAAGAAAAAATGAAAAGATCTTTTCTTTTGTACTGCAAAAATGTCATTAAAGGATACAATAAGTATGATTTAATTGTAATCAAATTAAATGATTTAATGAGCTGATTATATAGCAAAAATAAGGTTTACCAGGGAAGGGAATAAACATTTAGACTCTGGAGGAGAAAGGGAGGAGATTTTGACTCTTCTCAGCTCTGCTTCATTCAAATCCAGTTCAAGTCAACACATCATGCTTGTGATGTCATTGGTCCTCTTGGGGAATAGAATAGCGATAACAACAACTATGTGTTATATTAAATTAATTATATTAAGCACTTCCACAAATATTATCTCATTTGGTCCTCACAACAATGAGGTAGGTGCTATTATTATCCCCATTTTATAGCTGAGTAAACTGAGGCAAACAGAGGTGAAGTGATTTGCCCAGGGTCACACAGATGGTAAGTTTCTGAGGCTGGATTTGAACTCAGATCTTCCTGGTTCCAAGCCCAGCACTCTATCCACTGTATTACCAGCTATCCCACTTGCACCACCAATGGCCAACATACCAGATAATCAAGACACTACAATGGTTTCTGTGAAATATTAAGGGACCTAGAAAAAGGAAAGGAAAGATTGTCATAAAATCACATGATTAGAAATTTGCAAGGGACCTCAGAGGCTAATTAGTCAAATGCATACTCAGAAGTAATCCCCAGTATACTTAAGGAAGTACATTGATGAGAATTGTTGAGAATGAGAAGGCATAGATAGGCTATGGATTCTCAATGGTGAAAGGAGCTTTCTCTCTCCATCTCCCACTCCAAGAAAATCACACAGACCCAGCAATGTAGCCAGAAATTGCATGCTTTTATCTTGAATTAAGACCAGAAACTGGAAGAAACTAAGGAAATTCCCTCAAAATAAACATAAAAAAAGCCCTAGGATTTCATCAGTGTGAGAACTTCCACACTAAACACAGATTGCAACCTATTTATAACTTAGTCTTAAAAGGCTATTTGAGACTCGGACGTGTTCTGGGTCACATAGCCATTGAATCATTTATAAGACTAGAACTCAGGGGCGGAGCCAAGATGGCGGAGTAGAAACAGCTCTTCCAAGCCTCTCTGCCCCCAGATTCCCCACAAACTATGTAAAAAAGGACTGTGAACAACTTCTGGAGCCCCAGCACCCACAGAACAACACAGAGAAGCTAACCTCCCGCTGAGGACAGCCCAGCAACCCTGCAGGAAGGACCAGCGCAGCGGTCTGGGAGCCGGCAGCGCACAGAGCGCAGAGCGCAGGAGCCCAGCCGAGCCGAGCCCAGGTCCGCGTGAGCTGAGGTTTTAGCTCCAGGGCGGCAGGGCCAGCAGCTGGCTGGAGGAACCCCAGAACCCCAGGAGCTGTGGCGATTCCAGAATTATCAACATAGACTTGCCTAGGACAAAGTAAGAGGTTAGTGTCCTATGGACTTTGGGACCTGTATTTGGGGAATGCGTCAGCTCCCTCCCCTGGGGGCTAGAAGCCGCTGAGGAGACACGCCATTTTGTAGTTTTCATAGGCATTTCCGACTCCCAGCCTACAAATCGTGGGAGATCCAGCGATCAGTCTTGGGGGGTAATCGCTCTTGCTTTAACCTCCCTGGATCTGGATTGTGATCTAGGGTGGAAGTTGTGGGTGGGTTTACAGCTTGCCAGAAACGGAAGTTGCCCCCCACAGGTTCGGGACGAAAATTCCTCTAGCTGGCCTTAAAGCCATAGTGTGGCAACAAGCCCAAAAAGTCAAGCAATTAAGTGGCAACATGCCAAGGCAAAGGAAACAGAAAAATGCAACCCTAGACTCCTATTTTGGGGGCATAGAGCGGGAAAAGGACTGTGAGGTCAGAAGTCCTGCTCCAAAAGCCCCAGGGGGAAAACATGAGCGGGTTGCAGGCCATAGAGGACCTTAAGAAGGACTTTAAAAAATCAAATAAGAGAAGTGGAGGAAAAATTAGAAAGAGAAATGAGAAGGATGCAGGAAAAGTATGAAATGAGGGTCAACAGCCTGACTGAGGAAAACAACACCTTAAAAAATAGACTAGCTCAAATGGCAAAGGAGGCCCAAAAGGGCATTGAGGAGAAGAATGCCTTAAAAAGTCGAATTTGCCAGATGGAAAAAGAATCTCAAGTTCACTGAGGAGATTCATTCCTTCAGAGTTAGACTGGAGCAAATGGAAGCTAATGACTTTATGAGAAATCAAGATGCTGTTAAGCAGATCCAAACAAACGAAAGATTAGAGGCAATGTGAAATATCTCATGGGAAAAACCACTGACCTGGAAAATAGATCCAGGAGAGACAATTTAAAAATTATTGGACTACCTGAAAGCCATGATCAAGGGAAGAACCTAGAAATCACCCTTCAAGAAATTCTCAAGGAAAACTGCCCTGATGTTTTAGATCCAGAGGGCAAAATAGAGGTTGAAAGAATCCACCGATCACCTCTGAAAAAAGATCCCCAAAAGAAAACTCCCAGGAATATTATAGCCAGGTTCCAGAATCCCCAGATCAAGGAGAAAATACTACAAGCAGCCAGGAAGAAACAATTTCAATATTGTGGAAACACAATCAGAATAGCCCAGGACCTGGCAGCTTCTACACTGAGGATTGAAGGGCATGGAATATGATATTCCAGAGGACAAAAGAACTGGGAATGAACCCAAGGGTCACCTACCCAGCAAAACTGAGTATTTTGTTTCAGGGGAAAATATGGTCATTCAGTGAATAGAGGACTTTCAAGCATTCTTGAGGAAAAAACCAGAGTTGAATAGAAAATTTGACATCCAGACACAAGAAGCAAGAGATGCCTGAGAAGGTAATCAGGGAAAAGAAATCAAAAGGAACTTATCAAAGTTGAACTATTGACATTCCTATATGGAAAAGCAATAACTGTGACTGATGATATCTTTCTCACTATGAAAATAATGGAAGAAGGGGGTGTGGTCATATGAATACATATGTGAATGTGTGTGTATATGGTTACAGTTATATATGGATAGAGGGCATAGGTTGAATTTGTTGGGAAGGAGAATACTCAAGGGATGAAATTATGAGGTGAGAGAGGAAAGTGGCAAGAGGAGATGGGGAGAGACAGGGTAGGGTAAACTATCCCATGTAGAAGACGCAAGGGGAAGTGGTTGCAAAGGAGGGGGAGAATAAGGAAGGCTAAAAAGACAAAACCACATTCCCATTGAATTTGGTTCAGGGAGAAAATGACATACATACTAAATGGGATATCTCAACCTGCAGCAGGATAGGGGGGAGGGGGATGAGAGGAGGGATGATGGATGGGAGGGCATCCTTGGGGGGAGGGAGGTTGGAAGTACCCACTATAGAAGAGGGACAGGATTATGTAGGGAATGGACCAGGTGGGGGGTGGGATGAGTGGGAGGGAATTATAAGCAGCCTTGTACAATATATCTACTATAATAATGTTTTGCATAGCTAAACATGTACAATATATACTGAATTGCTTATCTCCCAAGAAGGAATGGGTGACAAGGGAGGAAGGAAATGGATCTGAAATTTGAGGTCGTAACATTAAATGTTTCAAATATATATAAATACTATTAGTAATACTCTTTTGCTTGTAATAGGGAGATAAGATGTGCAGGCATTGGGACACAAAGATTCACCTTCCTCTAATGGAAGAGTCGATGGGGGTATGGGAGAAGGTATGGGAGAGAGCAGATTGGAGGAAGTGATATCTTGTGGGACTGCTATTCTGGGAGGTTGGGTAGGGGAATAATGGGGGGAAAATGATTGTAACTCAAAATCTGGCGGAAATGAATGATGTAAAACAGAAGTTAATAAAGCATTTGTTTAAAAAAAAAAAAAGACTAGAACTCAAGATTCCTTAATGTTAAGTCTGACACACTATCCCATCCTGTCTCTCAGCACTTGAGATTTCAGAAAGAAGAAAAAGGGAATCTAAATGTTAATGAGGCAGACATGTTTGATCTTTGGAGGGATGGCAGGGGAATGAGCCCTTTATAAAAATATAAACTGAAGGTCTATCAAACCATAGAAAGTGAAACTTTTACCCACTAAGAAATTATCTTTCACAATTACTGGTGATAGTTGTTTTACAGTGATATAGAAAACAGTCACCCAAAGTCTTTGCTCTGGATAACACAGTACAAACAAAAAGTTCATTTCCAACAGAATCATTCAGCCATGATCTCAAAAGCAATTTTTAGTTAATATTATCTCTGTCAAAGCTTCAAACAAGAGAACTCATTTGTATATAGGTAGATGGGCTCCAGTTCCCTCCAAACAAAAACTATGTATCTTACTATGAGCTAGACCATAAAATTCTATAAACTTCTGAAAGCCACGTGCCTAGGCAATGAAATCATTAAAATTGTTTGTATGATGGTAGGTGGGTAACTGATCATAAAGATCCATTTGAAAGATTGCTTTAAATAATTTCCTTAAGTATCAACAGATGCTCTTAAATTTAAAAAGAAAAAAATGTAAACCCTTTCCAGATCAACAAGGAGATGATGAAGTCACATCAACCACAATCCCCTTAGAAATTATTTTAAAGGGGCAGCTAGGAGGTGCAGTGAATAGAGCATCAGCCCTGGAGTCAGGAGGAACTGAATTCAAATTAGGCTTCAGACACTTGACAACACTTACTAGCTGTGTGACCTTGGGCAAGTCACTTAACCCCAATTGCCTTGCCTTCCCCCCTCCAAAAAAAAAAAAAAAGAAAGAAATTGTTTTAAAATAATAATTGCATCTCCCTCCCCCATTCTCAATTGTCCCCAGTGATAGCTGAGGGGTAATTACAAAGTATATATTGTCTAAATAAATTACTCTAGAGCCAGAAAAGACTCTGTCACCAGCATAGCACACCCAGTCTTTGTATGCTTACAAAGGGACCACTGAGGGCATGTGGTCTAATCCTCTTCGGTTAATGGACTTGCCAAGTCACTCATATAGTAAATAGTGAAGCAGGATTTGAACTCAAGTATTTTGACTAAATAAAAACATAGCACTTTCCAATAACCTCATGGCCTCTAGTAATGCTAATTCTTTGATCTCAACACAGACCCAGGGTTAGCTTGATTCTCTTTTAAATTCTAATTCCAAGAACACAGACCCCAAACATCTCCATCCTATTGAAAAGGAAGATAATATGTCTCCGTGTGTGTGTGTGTGTGTGTGTGTGTGTGTGTCCTCTATTTAAGCCCTTCAAGAACTTCAATGGAGGTGTAATGAGAATGGGAATTTGAAGATCTTCCCTGCCCCTTAATAGACCTAGGGGGGGAGTTTGAAGACCTCCCCAGCTTTGAAAGTAAACTCTGACCCCTAACAGGCTGAATGTAATCACATGGAGCCTGTGATGGAGGGAATTTGCTGAAGGGAAGCAGAGCCCACAGGAAGCCTCCCTGCTGGGAAGATAAACTCTTAAACTCTGCCCCCTAATAGGCTAAATATAGTCACATGGATCCTGTGGTGGGAGGAGTTTGATGAAGGGAAGAAGAGCCCAGAGGAAGCTGGTAGTTAGAGCTAGGCAAGACAGTAAGGGAGAGAGGATGCTCAGGCAAGGAGAGAAGGATGAAGTTACAAGAGTAGTCACAACCAACCTCTGTGGAGGGAGTGACCCATACCAAGAAATTAGAGTTTCTTAAAGTATTAAGTGAGAAGATAGGGCCATACATATTTTTATCCAATTCAGAGACACTGGTGTTTAAGGCAGGATGCCCCAAACTAATACCAAAAAAAAAATCTTCATCTAATTAATTTGAGGAATCACTGTTTTCCATTTAAATACCCCTACTTAAATTTCCTTGCTTATCTTTATGCATTCTTCACAAGTCTCTAAAAACCATCCCAGGCAAGGGTTTTTTCATTCCTGGCCTTCTCAAGAGTATAATAACATGAGATGCTTGTAGCTTGTGGGGTCACTAGGAGGGTTTTGTAAGTTGTTCCCTGGAATTAATAGTCCCACGTAATAAATATCATTTTCTCTTTCAGCCCATGATGTTAAATTGTTTTACATGGCCCACATAGGGTTTGTTTGTGCCCCAAGTAAATAAGATGTGACACAAATTTAGGCTAATTTCATGCCTTAGAGAAGTATGTTTGTTAACTAAAAATAGAACTATGTGACGAAAATATTTAAGGTGAAATAATGCCAAGAAAGAGAGTGGTAGAAAGAGGAGAGGAGAGGAGAGGAGGGGAGGGGAGGAGAGGGGAGGGAAGAGGAGAGGAGAGAAGAAGGGGGAGGAGGAGAAGAGAAGGGAGAGGAGGAGAAGAGAAGGGGGAGGAGGAGAAGAGAAGGGGGAGAGGAGAGGGGAGGGGAGGAGAGGAGAGGAAGGAGGGAAGGGAAGGGGAGAGGGGAGGGGGAGGAGGAGAGGAGAGGAAGGGGGGAGGAGGAGAGGAGAGGAGAAGGGGGAGGAGGAGAGGAGAAGAGGAGAAGAGGAGAAGGGGGAGAAGGAGAGCAGAGGAGAAGGGGGAGGAGGAGAGGAGAAGGGGAAGGAGGAGAGGAGAGGAGAAGGGGAAGGAGGAGAGGGGAGAAGAAGGAGAGGGGAGGGGAAGGGAGGGAAGACCTAGGTTCAGATCCTAGCTCTCCTACTAATTAACTTGTGTGACCTGGCCACAACCCAACTATAAAATGAGGGATCTGGGTTAGTTATCTCTAAAACCCACCAGCGAGTGAACAAGCCTGCACAGGTTCCCTAATGTCCTTGAGATAAACTATAATCTCTTCTTCTTAGCATTTAAAGCCCTTTCGGGATCCAGCTCCAGCCTACATTTCTAGACTCATCCCTTACAGCTCCTCTCCGCACACTCTACATTTTAACTAAACTGGTCTATTTGCTGTTCCCGGGACATAACATTCTCTATCTCACCTTGTTGCCTTTGACCTGGATTGACCATCTTGCCTGGAATGCTCTCTCTCTTTATCTGGGCCTCCTGGAATCCCTACCTCTGTTTGGGGCTCAGGTGCCACTTTCTACCTGCGGCCCTTCCTGTTCCTCTCAATTATGAGCACTGCTCCCCACCTCTTATTGTACTGTGTATATTTTTTGCAGTTTTAAATCTATGCACACAACAGAATATAAGCATCATGAGGATTAAACTTTTCATTTTTGCCTTTCTATTCTCAGATGGTGTCTAGCACATAGAAGGTGCCTTAGGTCACAAACATTTATTAAGAAAAGTTTCATGAATTGAATGGAGTGATCTAATATCCTCCATGCTTATCAAATATAAGTGCCTTTACCTCAAACAAACTGAAGAAAACCATCCATCTAGAAAACATCTGAAATTGATTTTGATCCCACCTACTGTGTATCTTCCTGATATAAACAAGAGATGTGTTTAAAAGCTCCCAAAGATTTTAAATGGGTTTTTCTGTTCCCTAATTATATCTTAACTTGTTCCCGTCTGTGCTCCCCAAATTCTAGAAATGATTCTCACAAGCCCCTCAGGCTCAAGAACTGGGAAATCGTCCTTCATCTTCTGTCTTCTCCCCAAGTCGTCCTACACATTCCCATCTCTATCACCTTTTCCATGCCCCCAGCTGAGGTCCATATTCATTCATACCAATGACATTATAGGGCTCTTACCTTCTCTACCTGCCCTTCATGTCTTGACATCCAAAGCATCCTCTCATCTTGACTTTTGAGCTCAAGGATTGCCAATAACAAAACGTTTATTAAGCACTTATTACATGCCAGGCATTGTGCTAAGCTGGAAGGGGATTCAGAAGTCATTTGGTCCAACCCCTTCATTCTCCATATGGGGAAACTGAGGCCTACAGAGGTTGTGACTTTCCCAAGATTACAATGGTCCTAAATGGCAGCAGCATGATGGAACCTGTCATAGGATTATAGTAACATAGCTAGAGCTTCTGGAGCCATCTGGTCTGGCCAATTCATTTTACAGATAGGGAAACTGAGGCCTACAGAGGGAAAATTAATTCCCTAAGATTAGACAAGTAGCAAGAGACAGAGCCAATATTTGAACCTATGCCCACTAACTCTATATCCAATTGCATCTCCACCTCTACTTCACCCCCAACAGACAGAATCAGTGACATAAACCATGGTATTTCTGCCCCAAAATTGCCTTCAGTACTTCCCCATTCCCTATAATTTAATGCCCAAGGTCCTTATATTAACATTCAAAGCAAAATCTGGTTCTTACCATTAGTCAGTGAGATGAACAAGTAAATATAGTTCTGTACCTGAGGTCAAAAGACCTGAGTTCAAACTTGACCGCAAACATTTCCTAAGCTGTGTGACCCTGGGCAAGTCATTTAACCTGTTTCCCTCAGTTTCCTCAACTGCAAAATGAGGATTTTTTTAATAGCATCTACTTCCCAGGGTTGTGGTAAGGAGCTGATGAGATAATATTTGCAAAAAGCTCTTAGCATAAAGCCAGGCACAGAGTAGGTCTTATATAAATGCTTATCCCCTCCTTCCTTACTATCCAACCTTATTTCTCACTACAGCTAGGTCCAGATTAGTGTGAATAATAAATAAGGTGTTTTCATTATTTGAATCTGCATGGCATGTTTCCATTGAGTTGGAACCAATTACCATATTTTACATAATTACAACTTCACAGAGTGATAATTCTAATACATGCAACCCATTCAAAGGATTTTTTTAAATGCACACTAATGTGTTCCTGGCTGTACTGGTATCCAATTTGCCTTTGTAGCTTATACCCCTCCTCTACATCCCAGCTCAAATTCCACTTTATCTATAATGGAGTGGCAAGGAAGGAGTCTTTCCTCCTTCAGATCCTATAAATGAAATAAGGACTGGAGGCTGGAGACTTACCTTCCCTTACTCTGCTTTCTCAGACTCTCTGAAATAGCCTGATACAGATACAGAACCAAGGGACTTACCTCTGTCTTGAGTTCTCTTTTCCCAAAGGGATAAGATACTTCCAAACTCATCCGTAGAAGGGATAGGAAGTCAGAAGCTATGCTGGATAAAATTTTGAAGGAGTTTTGGTTGGATATACTAGATATGGGACACCATGCTAGGCATAGAGTATATTGGAAATAGCCTCTTGAAACTTATAATCTAACTGGGGAGATAAGAGCCTTCCATATGGTCAGGCACTGAGGATGTAAAGAAAGGCAAAAGACAGCCTCTGTCCTCAAGGAGCTTACAGTCTAACAAGAGAGACAAACATGCAAGTGAGTGCATACAAACTACGGGAGAGAAAAAATAGGAAATAATGAATGGAGGGAAGGCACTATAAAATTAAGAGGGACTGTGAAAGGCTTCCAGTAGAAGGTGGGAATTTAGCTAGGACTTGATGTAAGTAGGGGAAGCCAGAAAGTAGAGGTGAGGAAGGAGAGCATTCCAGGTGTGGGGGACAGCCAGGGAAAAATCACTCAAAGTAGGAATATGGAGTGCCAGGTTCCAGGAATACAAGGAGGCCAGTGCCACTAGATTGAAAGGGAGGCAGGAGGGGAATAAAAGGCTTAAGACGATTGGAAAGGTAGGAGGGGAAAAGGTTAGGCTAAGAATGACTTTGAAGATACTAGATAAGATTTTATATTTGATCCTGGATGTGATGGGGATCTACAAGGACAGGATGAAACTTTAGGACAGATCAGAGTGGAAAGAGACTTTAGGTAGGCAGACCCACCAGCAGGCTATTGCAACAGCCCAGTGTGAGGAGATGAGGGCCAGCAGAAACATGGTGGCAGTATCAGGAAACAGAAAAGGACAAGATGTGACAAAGGTGAAGTTAACAAACCTTGACAACAGATTAAATATGTGGGTGAGACACAGTGAGGAGTAGAGGATGACCCCTAGGCTGTAAGTTTGAGTCCTTGAGGGTAATAGGGAATTTTGGAAGGCAGGAGTGTTTTGGGGGAAAGATGATGAGTTCAGTTTTAGACATGTTGAGCTTAAGTCATCTACTCAACAACCAATTCAAGATGTCTAAGAAGCAGTTGGAGTTGAAAGACTAGATGTCAGCAAAGAGGTTAGGGTTGGAATAGGATGATTTGAAAATCAGCTCTACTATGGCAATATTTTGCATAGCTATACATGTACAACACATACCGAATTACCTATCTTCCCAGAGGGAATGGGTGGCAAGGGAGAAAGGGAATAGATCTGAAATTCGAGGTCTTAAAATTAAATGTTTCAAATATATATTTAAAAAAAAGAAAGAAAATCAACAGCACAAGGGATGATAATTAAATCCATAGCAGCTAATGAGATCACCAAGTGAAGTGGGATAGAGGGAGAATAGGACCCAGGGCAGAACCATGTGGGACACCTACAGTTAGTGGGTGTGACCTGGATTTGTTGTTCAGTCATGTTTGACTCTTTTTGATGCCATTTGGGGTTTTCTTGGCACAGTTTGCCATTTCCTTCTCCAGCTTATTTTACAGATGAAGAATCTGACGCAGACAGGTTTAAGTGACTTGCCCAGGGTCCCACAGCTAGTAAGTAACTGAGGCATGATTTGAATTCAGGAAGGTGGGTCTTTCTGACTTCAGATCTGGCATTCTATTCACTATACCACCTAGCTACCCAATAGATCTCTAAATGATGGAATTTGGGCTGGTATAGAAGAAGTATTTTGGAGGTAAAGGAGATTTGGGGGGGTAAGATGGGGAGAGACAGTATTGACTAAAAGTGAAGACATTTAGATGTTTGGGTGTCTGTGCCTCATGCTAACTGAAAAAGTTTTAAAGAGAAATTAGAGAAACTTTGAATTGTAGAATATTATGAGTTGGAAGGGATGGTCCCAGATGTCATCTGGTCTAACCCCTTCATTCTATAGATAAGGACACTGATATTCACAGCAAGGAAGAAAGGGTTTTACAGCTTTTATGCCTTCTCCAGTGCACCATTATTAACTCTTCTCTCCATCTTGGAAAAAAAGTGCTCATTTAGATCAAGAAATAAACGATTTAGAGTAAGCAGAATTTAATTTTAGAAAAATGCTTTACCTCACCACTGTTTCTTCTGTGATGATTCAGTACAGTTTAATTACCTAGGTAAATTAGAAGCCAAGTCACCTAAAAGGAATTGGAAATGGACTAGGTTTTGAAAGCTCTTTTTTAAAAAAAATAGGAATTATTTTTTCTGACAATATGAAAAACCATCTGCAAACCTTGAAAGTTCCATTTTCATCAGGAAAAAAAGTAAAAGTTTTCCAATTAATTTGGTATTGTATCAGAAAATGTGCTCATTTTCAAAAGAGAGATTAAGTGGAGTGAATGAAACCAGTTCGGAGAATAGAATTGGGATATAACTGGGAAAAAATAAAGCTGTAAGAGACAGAAGTAGTGAAGGCAAATGAAATACTAAGTCAGAATATGAAAAGTGAGGGGTGAGGAGGTTTGGAGATCTCTCACTGATATAAGAAGACTATGGAAAGATTTTAAAACCTATAAACTAGTGAGCACAATTTGGAAACATGCCCATTAGAATTGGTTTTTGAGATTTTTCATGATCTCTAAGTTTTAGTTTAACAATTTGGATAATTTTGTAGATGTGGAAAAAAAATATCTGGAATCATAGCTCAAGAGTCAGAACTAATAGTATTCTATCCAATTACATTTACCACATGGAAAATATGGAAATAAATTTGTAGCATGGAATTATTTGATTATAATACACTGGAATTCTATCTTTGAGGGACCATTAGAAAGGTATATTCTGGCACAGCTATGTGGTGTAGTGGCCCTAGAGTCAGGAGGACCTGAGTTCAAATATGACTTTAGACACTTGATACTTACTAGTTGTTTTACCTTGGGCAAGTCACTTAACCCTAATTGCCTTGCCCTCCCATCTCAAAAAAAAAAAAAAAGGTATATTCTAATCTTTATAAAGAAAAATTTTATTCTCCTGTTTTTCAATTGTGTCTGACTCTTTGTGACCCCATTTGGAGTTTTCTTGGCAAAGATACTGGAGTGGTTTGCCATTTCCTTCTCCAGCTCATTTTATAGATGAGGAATATGAGAGAAACAGGGTTAAGTGACTCGCCCAAGGTCACACAGCTAGGAAATATCTCAGGCCAGATTTGAACTAAGAGAGATGAGTCTTCTTGACTCCAGGGATAGCATTCTTTTCACTTCACCACCTAGCTGTGGAAGTAGAGAACATACACATTTATAATTTCATTGCCATGTAAGAGAGGTTATATTTGCAATTTGCACATTTCAGAATAACCTCTTGGACCCCAAAAGGAGGAAATGAGAATGCAAGACTCTCATGTTAATCTTTGGCAGCATACTTACTGAAAGGAGTAGGTCTTGTAATTTGCAATGCCGGCAACAAATGACCCTTGGGAAAACTCAGATTTTGTATGGTACCATGGAACTGTAGGATGACCCAAACAAAATTGTAATGCTACCTTATTTAAAGTAAGATGTGTGTTTCCAATTAGGAAAATGTTGATATTTGACCCTCTATAAGAAAATCAGACCTTGATGGAAAATACACTTAAAATCTGGCACTAAGGAAATATGTTCAGAGACTGTAAAAGTTAGAGCTACAAGTGTAATTGGATCAAAATCGCTCTATTTTGGTCTCTGAATGCAACCTGTATAGCATGCCAAAATTGATAGATGGGCAAAATGATTTTCCATTAAGATAATTTTTAAAATGCATTCAACTGAATTGATGTCATTTAACTGGCCAATAAGTTTTGTCTCATCTTTTTAAGTCCATCCTATCATTTATGTTATGATTGCTTCTCATTTTTTCTTGCATTGTGAACTTTAGAAAATCACAGCATAAGAAATACTTTTAATATGATGATATAACAACATCATTATAAAATTAACTACTCTTTTGATCTGAATGCTGTGAAATTATGAATTTGAATCATCACTTATCAGAGACTTACTGTGGCATATTTTGACTAAAGTGAATAATAATTCATTAGTAATAGCAATTTGAATAATAAATTAGTAAGTAGTACTGATTCAATAAAAATGAATACTTAGTGTTGGGGGAAAGCACAAAAAAGACCTTGTAAATTCTCATCTGCAAAGTTTTGGAGGGACTTACCAGGTCTAGCCTTAGCAAGGTCATAAAACTTAGGCAATATGGAAATAAGGGTTTTTGTAAATTCTACCCTGAGACTAGAAGTAATTTGAGTTATTGTCTTACAGAAGTAGTAAGTCCTTCCCCCCCAAATATGCACTGCCTTAAGTGGGGAACAACTTGTTTTCTATTTGTGTGATGAATTATCTAACCACTAATTCTGAAAATTATGAAATTACATTTGGAACAGTATGCATTATAGTTATATCTTTGAGCCAACACAGTTTAAAAGGATGTTGTTTTTAGGGATTATCTAAATACCTTAATACATCCAAGCTAACAGTGGCCAGTGGTTGAGTTTTTGTTGTTTTTTTTTTTTTGGGGGGGGAGGTATATTCATTCACCTTATATATAAAACTCCAAAATGTAAATGCTTTCTTAATTTCTTCTTAATTGATTTTTGCCTTGGAATGTGTTGGGGCAGCTAGGTGGCTCGGTGAATAGAGCATGGGCCCTGGAGTCAGGAGGACCTGAGTTCAATTGCAGTCATAGACAGTTAACACTTACTAGCCATATGACCTTGGGCAAGTCACTTAACCCCAATTGCTCTGCCTTTCCCCCTCCAAAAGAAAGAAAAAACTAAAAAAGAAAAAAAGAAAAAAAAGAACGTGTTTAAACTAGGGAAGTAAAACAATGACTGTAATTGTCTTTCAAATGTTTCATTCAACTTTCAGATGAGTTACAAGTAGTTTAATTTGTTATTCTTCTTATAGCTTTGGTGTTTATAAGGTTAACTCCAAAAGGTTTAACCTAGCTTTCCTCAGATGAACCTAATTACTGAAAGGCCAAAGGGATTTGATTTTGTTAAGGCCCTACTAAAGTCTTATTGCTAGCAGATTTAAGGAACACTTACCTAGGAAACCTCCACAATTGACCTGGAACCTGGAAAGTTGATATGGTAGAAGGAATCCCTCTATAAATATTCCCTAGAAACGAGGTCCGTTCCAGGTACTGTTAACAGCTAGCACCCCAATTAAAGACACTGATATGCTGATTCAAGGATACGTGTCTCTGAGTTTGAGTAGACCAAATTGGACAATTTGTGTACAGTGGTCAAGGGTAGATAACTTCAAGACAGAATTTCTAAGGAAAAATGTTTCCCAGAAGCAGATAACTTCATAACATAGACATCTAAACCCAAGACAACAAAATAAGATATCTGCTGTTTAAGTAATTAACTAAATTGTTGCACATATGTATTTGACCAAACGCTTAATATTCGTAAGTACCTAAATTGCATTGGGGAATTAGGGAAAGGTCTGGAGATATTAAACACAAAGAGTTTTTAATATCATTTAACACAAATATGCCACAAAGACTGGGACATTTGGAGTTGGTTAAGAAAGTTCTGAAAAGCCCTGTATCTTCTGATACAGGTTATTATTGTATTAATTTTGTTTTATTGTGATTTTCAGAGCTTCCCAATACTTGTATCTGCCTATGCAAACACCTGCCAGAAAATGTATATAAAGGTATTCCAAAAAGAAAATGATAGGCTATACAGGAATATGTTTAGAGATATGTCATCTTTAATCAAACAGGGGAACCATACATAGCAAAAGAATTTCTGGCTCAGGATTCTTACTGCCACTGTGATAAAGAGGAAAGATGTGATAGGAAAGACTCTCAGGCCCAGTCTTCTTGATAAGAAGACTGCCCCAGTCTCTATTTTGAGTTTCCAGACACTGTTCCTAGAAGCCTGAAGGTCACAACTCAGGCAGAATCAAGGCTGGGAAAGAAATCAAATCATAGCTTCTGTTTTGACAAGCTGGCAGGTATCTTTATCTTCTCCCTCCTGTTACTTATTTCCAGTTATGTCTACCCTTACCTTCCCCTCTTGCTTTCTGTAAAATTCCATTTTTCTATGCTGCTTACTGATTCACATTTTATATAAGGTTCCCTACTGCCTACAAACATGCCCAGATCTCCCTTATCCTAAAAAAAAAAAAAAACCCTCACTTGATCCTTCTTTCCCTGCTCACTATCTGCCTATGTGCCCTCTGCCCTTTGTGGACAAATTTCTCAAAAAGGACATTTACAATAGGTGCCTCCTCTTTCTTTCCTCTCACTGTTTTCTGAACCCCTCACAATCTGCTTTCTGACCTTATCATTCCACTGAATCTGCTCTTTCCAGAGTTGCCAATGACTTCTTGGTTGCCAAATGTCTTTCTCAATTCTCATCCCCCACTACTTCTCTGCAGCCTTTGACCCCGTTGATTATCCTCTCCTCAAAACTTTTTTTTCCTCCTAGGTTTTTGAGACACCACACTCTGCTTGTTCTCATCCTATGTATCTGACTGCTCTTTCTTAATCTCCTTTATTGGATCTTCATTCAGATCACTGGAGGTATCCCTCAGGGATCTGTGCTGGCTCTTCTCTTCTCCCTCTGTACTATTTCACTTGGTCATCTCCCCATTGATTGATTACCAACTCTATGCTGACGATTCTCAAGTCTACCTATCCTGCCCCAATGTCTCGGCTGACCTCCAGGTTAAAGTTAGATTTTAGTAGAGATCTTAAATTAAGCATATCCAAAACAGAACTCATCTTTTCCCCCCAAAATCTACACCACCATCTTCCACCATCACCACCTTCCCTATTACTGTAGTAGGCAACACCATCTTTCCAGTCCCTCAGGCTCAAAACTTAGGGATCATCCTGGACTCCTCACTATCTCTCACCCTACATGCCCAAACTGTTGCCAAAGCCTATCAACTTCACCTTTGCAACATCTCTCAGAAACACCCCATTGTTTACTCTGACACCACTGGCCATCTGATACAGGCTCTCCCCACCTCATGCCCAGACTATTGCAATAGCCTGCTGGTGGATCAGCCTGACTCAAGTCTCTCCCCACTCCAATCCATCCTCCATTAAGGCCACCAAAGAGATTTTCCTAGAGTGCAAGTCTGATCACATTACCCCCTCTACAACTCAATAAACTCCAGTGGCTTCCTGTCACTCCCAGGATCTAATACAAAATCTTCTGTTTGGCATTCAAAGACCTTTATAATCTTGCTCTCCCTACCCTCCTAGTCTTACTACCTATCATGTACTGTTCAATCCAGTACCTCTGGCCTTCTGCTGTTCCACAAACAAAACACTCCCTATCTCATCTGCAGACATTTTCTCTGATTGTACCCCATGCCTAGAACTTTCTCCCTCCTCAACTCCATCTACCGACTTTCCTGGCTTCCTTCAAGTCCCAACTAACATCTCATCCTGTGGAAAACCTTTCTCAATCCTTAACTCTACTGTGTTAGTCATTTCCTATTCTTCCTGTGTATAGCCTGTCTGTATATATCTGTGTACATGTTGTCTCCTCCATTATATTGTAAGGTCCTTGAGAACAGAAGCTGTCTTTTGCCTTTTTTTACCCCCAGAGCTTACTTAGCACAATGCCTGGCACATAGTAGGTACTAATAAATATTGGTTTATTGGTTGATCAATTAAAGCTGATGCTCTGGGCTCTCTCACTTTTTTCCATAAAGAATGGTCTATGCTCTGAGAATAAATAAATTCTGCAGATAACTATCTCAGGGTCATTGATTCAGTGATTGACAGCAGTAACTAATCAATTGGACCCGAAGATAATTTTCATCTCAAGTGGCAGAGAAGGAAAGAAACCTGAATGAAAAGGGTGGTTAGGGCTAGCAGGAGATTAGAAATCATTAATAGTTCTAAAATGGCCGGGCCTCCTGTGATCAGATATTTAGTTATTATCAATACTGCTACTCTCCCCCCTCCCCAAACTCCTTCCTCCTCAGTTCCCCCTCAGCAAGTGAAAGAGAAAGCCTGTGTAAACAGTGTCCTTGGGGGGCAGTAAAAAGGAGATAATTAAACTTTTTGCACTTAGTCATAAACATCTTGTCCTGGAGAGAAATTCCTCCTTCCCCAAGAAAGCTGCTATCTCAGGAATTAAACAGACAGAGTGTCTCAAACAAAGGACCTCCTTCATCTAGGAGCTGCTTCAAGACAAATGGACTCAATGCTATTGTACGAAATGTACCAAATCTCCTGGCTTGGAGAGATTGGCATGGAGAGAGAGGAATCAGGCATTCTTTGTCTGATAAGGCTATCAGTACTAGCAGCCATGCTTGCTCTCAAGTCTTTTGGATGGCTGAGCTCACAGCCCACATTCCCTGCTCTTAAACATCTTAAGTGCTGTTTGATTATTAAGGGCTCTACAGAAGCAAGCACAGTTTGTACCAAACCCAAGAAAGCCTGATCCTTAAGAGTTCCAGGGTCTTGGGTTGGTTTCCATAGCACCCAGTAGCCAAGCTCAAACGTTTTCAGAGTTTTCTGAAGGGCACCTAAGGGCAAGTATAGTGTAGGAGGCAAAGAGCTGGATTTGGAGGCCAGGGGCCTAAGGTCCAAATCTTGCCTGGTTCTGCTGCTTGCTTTCCATATGACCTTGGGCAAGACAAAGGCTAAATCATTTACTCTCTCTGGGCCTTAGCTATAAAAACAAAGGGATGGACTTCTGGGAGATCTGTGAAGTAGTCCAGTCATTATGGTAAGCACTTTGGAACTATTCCCAAAAGCACTCAGTTGTCCATACCAGCTGATCCACGATAATACCACTAAGCCTATATTCCAAATAAATCAAAGTAAAGAACCCATATGTCCAAAAAATATTTAGAACATCTCTCCTTGTAGTGGCAAACACTGGAAACTAAGGAGGCACCTATCAACTGAAGGAATGGATAAATAAATTAAATCTAATGGAATATTATTACACCATGAGAAACAATAAAAAAAAAAAAACAGTCTCAAAAAACAAACCAGGAAGACCAGATGAACTGAGTAGAACCAGGAAAACAATTTATCCATTAACAACACTGTAAAGACAAACAACTCTGAAAGATCAAAGACCTCTGATCAGTGCAAAAACCAAAAATTGCAGAGGACCAACATAGACCAAGCTACCCATCTCCTGATGGCAAGATGAAAGATCCAAGATACAAAATGAGTTGAATTCTTTGGATATGGCCAAGGCAAGATTTTGCTTTGCTTGCTTATGTTTGTTACAAGGACTGCTTTTCTTTTGTTCTTTTCCAAAGGAGGTAGAGGTTGGAGGGAGAGAAAATAAATGCTTTTTCATTAAAAAAAATTAAAATTGGAAAAAATAAAGTGATCTCCTAATTGCTAAATCAAATGTCCTTTTCTCAGTCCTCATTCTTCTTGACATCTCTGCAGCCTCTGGAATTATCATTCTATTTTCCTTGATACTCTCTTCTCTCTAGGTTTTCACTTTCTCTTGGTCCTCCTCCTACTTATCAGATTGCTTCTCCTCAGTCTATTTTGTTGGATTTTCATCCGGGTCACACACTCTAACCCACAGGGTTCTGTCCTTGGTCCTCTTCTCTTCTTGGTGACCTCTTCAGCCCTCATGGATTTAATTATCATCTCTCTGCTGGTGATTCTCAAACCTGACTATGAAGCCTTAACCTCCCTGCTGGACTTCAGTCTTGCAATTGCCTTTCAGCCATCTCAAACTAGTTGTCCAATAGACATCTTAAATTTAACATGTCCAAATGGAATCTTTCTCCCAAACTCTCCCTCCTTCCATGCTTTCCTGTTATTGTAACAGGTGTCACCACCCTTCCAGTCCCCTAGGCTTGTGACAAATCTCCTATATCCAAACTGTTTCCAAGGTCCATAGCTTTCATCTTTACAATGCATCTAGAAGACTCTCTTCTCCTCTCTGATACTGCAGCCGCTCTGATTCAGCCCCTTATCTCCTCACACTCGGATTATTGCAACAGGGGGCTGGTGGGTCTGCCTGTTTCAAGTCTTTCCTCACTCCAATCCATCCTCCAGCCATCAAAATAATTTTCTTAAAGCATAGATCTGATCATGTCACACACACACACACACACACACACACACACACACACACACACACACCACTCCCTAAACTCCAGGGAGTTTAGATAGGTGATTCCCTATCACCTCCAGAATCAAATACAAAATTGTCTTTCAAAGCATTCACAACTCTTCATCCCCGACCCCACCTCTATCTTCCACTTTTCTTACTACCTTTCACATACTCTTCGATCCAGTGACCCTGGTCTCTGCTGTTCCACAAACAAGATCCTGCCTCTCTCAGCTCTAGGCATTTTCTCTGGCTGTCCCGCATGCCTGGAATTCTCTGTTTTCTCATCTGTGCCTGCTGATGTCCTTGGTTTCCCTAAGTCTCATCTAAACCTCCCCTCTTCTACAGGAAACCTGTCCTAATTCTAGAGTCTTCCCTCTATTAAACGCTTCCTATTTCTCTTGTATATAGATTGTTTGCATATATTTGTTTGTTTCCCCATTAGATTGCTAGCTCCTTTAGGGCATGGACTGACTTTTGTCTCTTTTTTATCATCCCCAGAGCTTAGTTAGCACAGTGTCTAGAACATCTTAGGTACTTAATAAATGCTTATTGACTGATTGATTGACTGGATGTCCTCTGGAGTTCCTTCTGAGCCTAAACCAATGATTCTATGATGTTCCCATTTGGACTGGGCACTTGCTATCAGCATGCATGGGACAGGCAGCAAGGCATGTTTAAGTCCAAAAGAGCTGGTCTCAGATGCTGCTTGTTATGTACTACCTGTGAAACTCTGGACAAATCACAGCCTTTCAGTGCTCCTGAGGCAACCGCAGCTGACTGTAAATTAATCTTCAGTCCAGGCACCCTTCCTTCCCCCACCATCATTCACAGCTTCTCCCCTGCCATACAAGTCATACATGAAGGAAGAGTCTTTAGTCAGACACTCAACAAACACACCTACTATGTGTCAGGCATTGATCAGCTGATTTCACTGGTAGAATCCTTGGCCAATGTGAACAAGCTTAATTTTAACACAAGATAAATCACTTAACCTCCCAATTTTCCCTTTCCTGAAACTCATCACGATAATTACAGAACCAAAGAATGTCTTAGTTGGAAAGGACCTCAAAAACCATCTAGTCCAATCTGCACCCTGAGCAAGAACTTCATCTGGCATATCCAAGGTCTTGCCTACCTACCCAGAATTAAAGCTGCAGGTTCTTGTTTGTTGATGCTGATTAAATGGTTCTTTATAGAAGCCTTGGGCAATTCAGTATTGTAGCTCTTTTCCTTGGTAGACAATGAACCAGTTAAAGAGATGCCACATACATCTACCTTATAACTGTCATTTCCATCATAACAGATGCTATTTTTCACAGTAGGACTTATTCATACCAAGGCCCCTCCGAGTCCCAATGTCCTTGGATGAAGAGGCCCCAATCAGACACCCAGTGGGCAGATTTGCTCTCTTGAATCATTCTGTAAGTCCATAAATAGGACTGGCTCCCCCAGTGTGGAGTGTTTTTTGAGGGCAGGAGCACTTTTGTTTTTTGTCTCTGTAGCCCCAGCATTGAGCACAGTGCTTTGAGTTTGACGTCTACGAGCACTACACCATGCTGGCTCTTTCCACATCAAATTTTTGGTAGTGATTAAAATAGTTCACTGAAGAGCCAATCATCCATCCATGTCTCCACAATAATATTGCACTAGGGAAAAGAGAAATGGTCTTAGAATTATAATCTGAGAGTTGGAAGGGATGTTCAATGCCTTCTAGTTCAGATTCCTCATTGTATAGAACAGCAAAATAAAGGCCAGAGAAGTGAGGTGACCCAAGGTCATATGGGTAGTAAATGATAGAGGCAGAATTTGAACTCAGGTCTTATAACCCCAAATTCAATTATCTTTTCCTTTATAACACTGGTCCATAGACATTATGGTCCAGTGGTCATCAAAGATGAGTCTAACGTTGGGGGACAGGCCTATCTAGGATAGTCACTTCCATGTCAACTGGTGGATACAGATCCTTCTCTCTAGCAGAGGAGTGGCCAAGACTATAGCAAGAACTCATAATATGGAGAGTTCTGGGGGCTGAAAGAATGGGGGTATCATAGAGGCCACTAAAGCCACCATTTGCTAGCCATTCAAGGACCAGATTAGTTATGTTCTGAAAAATTCATCACCAAGATGACTACACTCTTTCTCCTCTCTCTTTTCCTTCAATTCCCCCTGGCTATAGCAACTGTCTACCAAGTCAGAGAGAAACTGTGATCTGTGTTGATAGAAGTACCCTCACCAGGGCAGACGAAACTGAGGCTCTTTCAAATCCTAAAGTATAATTTCTTATAAAGAAAGTGCTACTGATATGTTTGTATATTTTTATGGCCCCATTATTCTATGCTAATGCTACTGCATAAGCGGCCAGTGTCTTTACTTGTGATGTTTTATTCCTAAGTGCTCCAAGAGTGAATTGAATTATTAATGCAGAGACTATCTATCACTAAGAGGATTCATTAAAAGGATTTCAGGGGAAATGGGGTAATTTATTGGACTGGCAATGAAACGCAGAGTCTTTCTCCCTAGATTAGATCATTGATGCTGGTCTGGCTCTAGTCCTTGGTATTTAAGACTTGACAGCTTTGTTGGATGGCTTGCGCAAAGGAAGTTTGGTCAGCTTCTTTGGGGCCAGGTATCCACTCCATAATTTGGCACCAACTTTCCTTTTCAGCCTTATGTCATACCACTACCTTCCATAGCTTCTACGTGCCTTCCAAATTGAATGGCTAGCTATTCCCTGAACTCAAACTTCCTACTCTCATCTCTGTGCCTTCACTCAGGCTTGTCTCCAATGCCTGAAAAATGGCATGCCTTCCTCAATTGTCCCTCTCAGAATCCTTCTTTCTTCAATCCTCAGTTCAGGCATAACCTCTTTAGTGAACCTCTTCATTAAGATCTCTCTCACTCTCTGGCACCATATTTATCTATGTGCATTAGAGAGACTGTGGTGAAATGCATCAAGTCTGTTGCATGTGGAAGTCAAGAAGCCCCAGGTTTGAATCCCTCTCCAGACACTAGGTGAACCTGGGAAAATCAGTTAGTCTGTATCTGCCTTGGCTGTCTTTTTTTTTTCTTTTTGGAGGGCAATTGGGGTTAAGTAACTTGCCCAAGGTCACACGGCTAGGCTTTTTTTGTTTGTGTGTGCGTTAAGCGTCTGAGGCCAGATCCAAACTCAGGTCCTTCTGACTCCAGGGCCAACGCTCTACTCACTGCGCCACCTAGCCGCCCCAACTGCCTTGGCTGTCTAATCAGTTAAATGAGGATAATAACAATAGCCACTTGCAAGGTCATTGTAAGGATCTAATAGTAAAGATAATCTAAAAGTAAAGAGGTAACCATAAAGCACTATGGATAGATGGATGAATGGATGGATGGATGGACAGATAAACAGAGAGATAGAGATAAATGATAGAGATAGGCTGATATAAATAGATGTGGATTAATAGATAAATATAATTAGACATATAGTTAGATACAAAGAGAAATTTAGAGGTAGAAATAGAAGATAGAAATTGGTAGAATAATAGAGATAGATTGATAGATGAGCTGTGGTGTATCTCCCTACCCCCCCCCCATGTAAATTCCTAGAAGGCAGAGCCTGTTTTTGTTTTAACCCCCATATCCCCAGTGCCTGGCACATAGGGTTAAGCATAGGAACTGAACCTATGATTTCATGGAAATTCTTGGAAATGAAATTTCCTCTACCTATGAAGATCAGCACTTTTACTACAATCCATTGTTTTAGAGCTTCCTTGAGCACAGATAAATTAAGTTGCTTGGCCAGGGTCACATAGCCAGGATATACCAAGGTCTGGATTTGAACTCAGATCCACCTAGCTGCAAGGCCAGCTTTCTATATACTACACCAGGGCTGCCTTTCAGTATGGCACACAATAAGCACTCTGCCGAACAGAAATTAACTGAATTAAAAAGAAATGAACTGAATTGTCCATATTGGCCCTGATTGCAATTCCAATGGCTCTATCTGTAGTTCCATGACCTGCCCTAACTGGTGTGAATTGGGGTGGGGTAAGGGAAGCTGGAGGAGCATGTTTCATTAATATTCCCTGTGTGTGTTAAAGGCATTGGTTTTTCTGTTTCAAGTCTCTTCTGAAGAAGTCTGGCAAACAACATCCTTGCAGAGAGGAAAGGGCTTCTAAGGATAACTCCTCAGTCCCAGAACAGGTGGAACAGACAGCTGGGTTGGTGGATCGATCAATCTATTAATCAATAAGGCATTTATTAAGCACCAAAGAGCCAAATGCTCACCGGCACCAGAGCTTCAGTTACATTAGCTCTTGCATCAGTGCCAATGAGCTGGTAGCCAGGAGAAGTCCACAGAGGGCTATAAGTTTCAAACAGGAGGAAACAAGTTTTCTTGGGTAATGGGAGGATTAGAGGAGAGAAGAAACCTATGCTAGGCCATTTTGATAGAGTGGAAAGATCACTGACTCTGGAATCAGAAGACCTGGGTTCAGATCCTGCCTCTAATCCTTAATATGATCACTTAACCTACCTGGGTCTCAGGTAACAAGAGGAAGGGGGTAGAACTAGGTGAACTCTGGGATCTCTTACAGCTTAAGATCTAGGATCAGATAAAGGGTGGTCACTTGAGGTCCAGGGAATGGGACCTAGTTTGAATCTTCAGCAAATGAAGCCACATAGTCTCCAGATAACATGGAAGCCAGGTACAAGTCAAGAATTCCTTTCAATACTTTCTCAAACTATTACTGCTGCTCTGGCTTCACTTTCCTCCCTTCCCTACTGTGAATCTAGAGTAAACCACTTCCTCCCACACCGTGCTATTCTTGAAGCTCTCATCCTATCCATGCCCTGCCAAACCCTACCTCTGGAAGCCTCCCATCACCCTCTTCCCTCCACACCTACTCTTATGCTACTCTGCCCCTCTTGAAGAAGTTATACAAACCAAGTGGATCCACCATAAAATCATGTCACCTAATGTCAACTAGGCACTCATATAAAAATAATCCCTTCACTCCTCCCCAGTCAATTTCCTATCTCATAGAGGATGCTCCAAACCTTCCCTTCTCCTCAAACCTTCTGGATCTCTCTCTCCTTCCACCCTCTCAGCTATTGACATCACGTTTTTCTTCCTTTAATGACGACAAGAGAGGTCATTCACCATGAGATCCCTCTTCTCTTTTTTCTTCATCTCAAAAAGTGGAGAATGCTATCCTCCACTCTCTCTCCTCCTTTACCCCAGTTTCTTTTTCAAGGCCAACCCTTCTATGTATGCCCTTGATCCCATCCCTTCTTATCTTCTCCAAAAGATGCCTCTTCAATCACACACACACACACACACACACACACACACACACACACACACACACACACTCCAATCTTCAGTCTTCAGTCTCAGGGGGTTGTCAAACAACCAGCATGGGTCAAAGAAAGGGAAATTGACACTAAAAAATCTAGTTCTGGGGTTCTGAACCATTTTTGTGTTTTGGAGTCCTAAAGATCCCTTCTCAGAATAAGGTATTTTAAATGCATAAAATAAAAAAACAATTGATTAGAAAGGAAGCTGATGGGGTTGAAACACAGTTACCAAAATATTTTCCACACACATAGGACCAGGATGAGCTATTAAGATTCCTTTGTTTTTTAACTAAATCTCTTGTGTGTGTCCATATAACGGTTAGTAATAAAACTCTTTAAAAAAAAAATTTTTAAATAAACTAAAGAAGGGAAAGGAGCTGATTTCATGGAATAGAAGGAAGGTGAAAGCCTGGACCTTCTCTAGCAGGCAAAATTGAATCCAACTGAATTCAGTTCAACCATTTATTAGGTGCTTCTCATGATGAAACCAGATGGTAAAGTGGATAGAGTGCCAGGCCTGGAGTCAGGAAGACTCATCTTCCTGAGTTCCAATCTGACCTCAGACACTTACTGGCTATGTGGCCCTGGGCCACTATTTGCCTCAGTTTCTCATCTATAAAATGAGCTGGAGAAGGAAATGGCAAATTATTCCAGTATCTTTGATAAGAAAACCTCAATACACTTTAGATTATAAACTCCTTGAGCTCAAGGGCTTTAATTCTTTCTTTTTATATTTTGTTTATATATTGTTTCTCCCACTTGAGTGAGAGCTTCTCAAGACCAAGAACTATCTTTCACCTTTTATTTTTA
Source organism: Gymnobelideus leadbeateri (assembly GCA_011680675.1). Taxonomy (NCBI): domain Eukaryota; kingdom Metazoa; phylum Chordata; class Mammalia; order Diprotodontia; family Petauridae; genus Gymnobelideus; species Gymnobelideus leadbeateri. The sequence goes on along the minus strand of WOXC01005964.1, from coordinate 87,625 downwards.
TCTCCAGTGCTTAGCACAGGTAGCTGGAACATGGTAGGTGCTTAACAAATACTTATGGACTGAATGGCCTAGCCCAGTGCCTGGCACATTGTAGTGGAGAACCAAATCCTATATTTCTCAGTGGGAAAACAGTGGGGGTCTCAGGGATTGAGGTCTTTAGAACCAAAGTGGCTAATCATATTCCCAGGGATCAAATAAGACTAAAGTAGGAATTTTTCTCGAATACAGAGTGGGGCTCTTCAGATCCACTGGAGGACAGGCAGCATGACGCAGTTATACAGAGAATATTCATGCAGGAAAGAGAAGACGTCAGAGCCTTCTACTTAAAAAACACTCAACAGCCCCAAGGACATAGCCGAGCTGCTGCCAGTGATGGAGGTTCTATAAGCCTCACAGAAACTAATCAGACTGAAGTTAAAACATTGGCTCTGTTACTGATTAGTCTAAGATTACCCAACTGCTTAATCTCAGTTTCCTCATTTGTAAAATAACTGATTATGTATCTACCTCATAGGATCACTGAGAGGATCAATGTGATTGTGAAAGCTAAAATGCTTTAAAGAGAAGCATTGTGGAAATTTGGGGCACTTTATTATTAAATAGAGGTAGTGCAGAGTACTAGCTAGAGAGATAGTCATGGGGCTAGCAAAATCTCTGACCCATATTGACTGTGTGACCCTGGGCAAGTCACTATTCCCTGAGTCCCCCTAAACAACTCCCTAAGACAGGGATGGAGAGACTGCGGCCTCCAGGCCACATGTGGCCCTCAAGGTCCTCAAGTGCCGCCCTTTGACTGAATCCAAACTTCACAGAACAAATCCCCTTAATAAAAGGATTTGTTCTGTAAAACTTGGACTCACTCAAAAGGCTACAACCAAGGACCTAGAAGGCTACATGTGGCCTCAAGGCTGAAGATTCCCTACCCCTGGTAGGCAGTATTATACAGGTGATAGTATCAGAGGTAAATTTGAACCCAAGGCCTTGTTCTAGGGCCAGCAGTCTTTCCTTACTACTCCACAAATGATAAGAAAGAATCAAGATTAAGCTGGGTGGGAAGACAGGAGAAAGAAGATTCCAACTCCTTTATTTTTTTTAAAATCATTTTAAGTCCTTAAGGTCTAAAAAGTAAATTTCCCATTTTAAAATATTTCCCTTTTAAGATAAATGAGCCTTTACTCTAATGGGGAGGTGGGGAAGAGATAAAGAGGGCAAATGAAGGGGGGGCGGGGTTAATCCACAAGCCATAAATCTTTTCAACTTCGTTTTTTTCTAACATTTCACACTAGAAACACATTCCACCCATTTCAGGTATGGAAACGAAACTTCCCTGTGGGCATTGTTCGGTTATTTGACAATAAGGAAGGCGTTTCCACTTTGGTCAAGTTCTATGTTTTATGACTTAATTTATTTAACTAAAAGATATCAAAGTACAAGCCTCTTCATGATGAGTGAAGGGTCCTTTGGAAGGCAAGATCAGATGTTTGGCCTTGACTTTCAGACAAAGCTATTCCCAGAATCACATGAGGTCCAAGAAGAAAGAAAACAAAGAGGACACCTTGCCTAGACTATTCTTTCACAGCATTTCCCTCTATGAGAGAATTGGAGAATGTCATTGCTGGAAGGAACCTTGAAAGTGACCTTGGAAACCAAGTCTCATCCCCCAAAAGGATCCCCATTAAAATATACCCAAAAGTGGTCATATATAGCCTTTGTCTGAAGACTTCTAATAAGGAGAAATCTGCTTCCTCCTGAGGCAGTCTCCATTTGGGAATGGCCAAGGGGCAACCCTGCAAAGTGGATAGAGTGGCTGGGCATGGCAGTAAACACCTATAATAATCTTGCCCTCTTGCCCCAGCTGCAGCCAAATACTGAGAGACCAACAGTTGTTGACCATAGTGCCCCAACCTGATCACCCTTCCTCAATCTTTGAGGCATTCTCCAAAGAAAAGTAAGCTCCTTAAGGGCAAGACTAGACAGAATTTTTACCCCCAGCAATTAGCATGGACCCAGACAAGTGGCAGGCTCTTAATAATTGCATTTTCCTTCCTTCCTCCATTGCCATCTTCTTCATCTCCCTCCCATTTGGGAACCTTGGACTCCACCCCAGATAGGTGACTTTTTAGGATCAGCCTAGCCTGAAAGAGGCCTCCAATCCACTCCACAGGCTCCTACCCTTGATTTCCAGCTCTTCCCTCATCAATATGTAAGCTCCTAGGAAGCAGGGATTGTCTTGCTTAGAACAGTGCCTAGAACATTTTAAGTACTTAATAAATGTTCTATCTACCTATTTATCTTGGAGTATTGGCTCCCAACTGTCACAGAGAGCTGTGTCAGCTACTCAGTCTGAAAAAAATCATGTCATACATTTGTATAATATGTATTCAACTAATACTATCACACTTGAACTTTGAAACTTCACCCAGTGAGGTAAGTACTATTATTATTTCCATATTGCACATGAGGAAGTGAAAAGCTAAAGAATGACTTATGCTCCTAGAAAATGTAGGAGACGGAATCTGACTTCAGGCCTCTCTTGACTCCTTCCATGATCAGTGACTGCCCACCCAGCGATCCCTTCATGATCTCATCAACTATCACAGATTCGATTATTTTATGCTTTTTTCAGTCAGAGCATGACCTCATTTGGCATAGAGACTGAAGAATCAAGTTTTAAAGTTGTAAGGGACCCTATGAGACCTGATTTATTCCATTCCCCCAGATGGTTTATATTGTTTTTTAATGCACCATGCATCTCCCACATTAATGCATTCATGTTCACACTCAATAACCACCCATTGCTGATTATTTCATTCCTAATGAATTTACATCATATGGTTCATGAAGAGCACCTAGGACACATTTATTAAGAGGTAAATTGGTACAAAGGTTATACAAAACTTTCATTTGGGTATTGAATTCATGTGAGGACAAAATAAGTTTAAAAACAAAAAAATCTCTAAATTTAAAACAAAATTTGTTGATTTCGAACTATCTTAGACCTCCTCATTCAGCTGAAACTTCCCCCTCTCTTAGGTTACCAAGACTCTTAATTACCTAATCATCAAAGCTAAAGGTTTTTTCTCAATCTTTGTCCTTCTGGCCCTCTATGAAGACTAAGAGATTGTGACGATGAAAAAATGCTACTCCTTTCCAGAGAGAGAACTGATAAACTAAGTACAAAATGAAGTATAGTTTTCTGTTTATTTCTTCTTGCTTTTAAAAAAAAATATGGCTAATGTAGAAATGTTTTGCATGACATCACATGTATAATTAATATCATGTTGCTCGTCTTCTTGGTAGTGGGGGAGAGGTGAGAGGGAGGAAAAGAATTTGGAACTCAAAATTTTAAAAAAGAAAAGAATGTTTTTGATAAATAAATAATTTTTAAAATAATTAAGTCCTAGCATGTAAAGCCCTTACGGCTTGACTCCTCTTACCTTTCTCGTCTTCTTCTACTTTATTCCTCTCTACACAGTTTATAGGCCAGCTCTGATGTCCTTGTTCTTCCTTGAATACTACATGATATTCTCTCTTCTAAGTCTATGCCTTTTTTGATTCTTGACTTCTTGGCTTTTCTTGCGAATCAGGTCAACTGCCACCTTTTACGAGCATCTATTTTTGGTCTGTCCATTTCCTCTCTTTCCCCAACTCCACTGCTAGTGTCTTCCTGCCAAGATAACCCCCCAGCTATACTGTATATATCTTAGGTGTATTATTTGCAAATAGAATTAATCAATCAACCCACAATAATTTCTTATGTGCTAACTTTGTGGCTTTGGGCTAAGTGCCGGGCATACAAATAAAAAAGCAAAAAACAGACTTTGCCTTCAAGGAGTTTGCAATCTAATTTGGAAGACAACATATAGAAATCAAAACATACAAAATAAATATGGAATAGAATGTAAGATCCTTGCAGGGAGGAGCTTTTCTGCCCTCCTTTGTATCCCCAGTGCTTAGCAGGAAGAAGATGCTCTGGACCTTTCCCAGTCACCAAAGGAGTGAAAGCAAGGCTGTGTGCTTGTTTCCATACTTTTTCATCATGATGTTTTCATTGATGTTGACAGACAAAAACAGCATCAAGGTCAGCTACTAAATTGATGGTAAATCATTTAACTTGAAAAAGCTACAAGCCAAGTTCAATGCACCTGGTACATTTCAGGTACTTGTTGACTAATAGGAAACCCATAAGGATGTTGTCTTCCCAAGATGGCACCAAATAGCTAGAAGAAGGCCCCCTACAAACTGAGTGAACTACTTGTGCTGGAGGACACAGAAAAAAGTTGCACATGATGGATGGGTCAAATCTGCCTGGCTAAAGAAAGCTCATACTGATGAGATCACAGCATCACTGGAATATATTAGCACATTATTGGAGGTATGTTGCTCTTAGTAAAGGTAGACATATTGTATTCAATCGATCAAGACATGGCCTTCCATTCCTGCATACCATCAGCCAGAAACTATGGGTCTTGAATATTTTGACAATCTTGGACATTTTGTGTTGGCGGCTTCCCCAGTAACACATCATGCACAGACATATTTTACTTCCCACCCACTCTCTTTAATTGCCTGGAGTAGAAACATAAAGTTTAGAAGCTGAAAAGGATAGAAGAAATCATCTTGTTCTGCCCCCTCATCTTACAGATGAAGATACTGAGCCTTAAGGTCACATAGCTCATTAGTGAGAGCACTGGGAGTAGAATCCAGGTCTAATTTCTAGTCATATAGGTTTGATCTTACAACACAGAGGGAGACAGTAAAAGAGAAACTAGCTGATGAGTTCAAATTAACAAGCCCAGACAAACTGTATCCCAGGGTACTGAAAGAAGGGGCAGATATGATTGCTGAGTCACTGTCTGTGACTATCTTTGAAAGGTCAGAGAACAGGAAAGGTACCAAGGGGCTGGAGAAAGGCAAGTGCTGTCCTGACTTTAAAAAAAAAAATCATAGAATCCTAATTTAGAATTGGAAGTGCCATTAGAGGTCACCTAGTTTGATCTCATTTTAAAGGTGAGGAAACTGAGGCCCAGGAAATTTATGAGACTTGCCCAAAATCACACAGATGAACAACAGTAAGAGGATTTGAACCCAAGACTTTTCTCTCTGGACCTAGTGTTTTTTCTACTGTGTCATGCATGTAAAAATGATAAAACTATTAAAGTTAACTTGCTACCTGGGAAAATTCTAAAGTCTATTATTTAAGTGATAGTGAGCAAATATCTTAAAAATGAAAACCAACATGGTTTCACCAAGAACAAGTCATGCCAGGCATCTAGGTGGCATGGTGGAGAGAAAAGCAGCCCTGAAGTCACTAGGACCTGAGTTCAAATCTAGCCTCAGATACTTATTTTCTGGGTGACTCTGGGCAAGTCATTCAACCCTGATTGCCCCCCCCAAAAAAAAACCTAGGTCATACCAAGGTCCTGGGTTAATCAAGGGGATTCCATAGTCAAATTTTACCTAGATTCATCAAAGTATTTCACAAAGTCTCAGGTGCTAGCCTTCTGATAAAGATGGAGAGATGGGGACTGATAATCTGGATCACTTTCCCTCTGCATTTCTGACTCCTTGATTTCTCAGATTCCTTTAATTCTTAGCTAAAATCCTACATTCTGCAGGAAACCCTGTCTTCAAGGAGTTTGTAGTCTAATTTGCTTTTCTGCATAGCCAGTTCCTAGCGGTCAGTCAGTCAATCAATTAGCATTTATTAAGCCCCTACAGATGTTCAAGGTACTATACTAAGCATGGGTGATAGAAAGAAAGGCAAAACACAGTTCTTTCTCTCAAGGAGTTTATAATCTAATGGAAGAACAGTGCCTGGGACACTGTAAGCACTTAATAAATGCTTGTTGACTTGACTAATACCATCGCTTAGTGTAGTGATTTGGAACTGGTTAAATGGCCAAATCCAAAGAGAAGTCATTAATGGTTCCATGACAATATGGAAGGAGGTCTCTGGTGGAGAACCCAGGGATCTGAGCTTGTGTCTACACTGCTTTCCATTTTTATCAGTGATTTAGACAAAAGCATAGAAGCCATGCTCATAAGATGCAGATATGACTCAAAGCAAGGAAGGAAAACTAAACTGGATGATGGCGTCAGAATCCCTAAAGCTCTTCATAGGTTTCTCATTAAACCAAACCCAATAAGACTATAAATGTCTTCTGAGGTCCAGCTCTCAGTTTAGGATCCCAAGATGAAAGTAATAGTTTTAAATGTAAAGTCTTACATTTAAGAATGTAGTTCAAAGAATCAACTTTCCAAGTACAAGAAAGAAGCTTGGCTTGAGTAGTTCATCTGAAAAAGAGCTGGAAGTTTTAGTAGATAGTAGATATAATAACCCAAAACGTCAACTTGATCTTGGGCTACATGAAGAGGTGATCATCTCTGTCCTGGTCCAACCACACAACTGGGACTGTATGGAGTTCTGGATAGTACATTTTAAGAAGGGCATTGATAAGCTTGAAGGTATTCAGAGGAGAATAACCAGGATGGTGAAGTTTATGGCATGAGGTTTCATTAAAAGATCCGAGGGATGGATGACCTGAGGAGGAAAATGGTGGGATATAGTGGCTATAATCAAATATTTGAAGGGTTGTCACGTAAAAGTAGGATTAGACCTTTTTTTTGGCTTGGCCCCAGAAAGTAGAACTAGGAGTCAAATGTGACACAAGAGCTTTATGAGAGAACAAACTTCCTATAATTAGAGTTACTCCACAGGGGCATGGGTTTACTTGAAAAGTGTCAGGGAAAGGGGCTACCCCCTCAGTGGTGATCTTCAAGCAAAGGCCTTGTTATCAGTCACTCATTGAAAAACACATTCAAGCAGTCTGGTGTGGTAGACATCAGGCTGGAATTGGAAACCTGAGGTTTGAATCCCATCTCCAAAATATGCCAGCTCATTAAAAATAGACAACTCACTAAATGTCCCTAAAATTTAGTTTTTTCAACTACAAAATGGCAACCAAAACCAATAATGTCTCCCTCCTTATGAGGTTCAAATGAGATGACAGCTGCAAGAGCTTTGTAAACCACAAATGCTACATAAACTTCAGCAGAGAATATCCTTGTTCATGCAAAATTTGGATTAGCCAGACTTTGAGGGCTCTGACAACACCTGCCATGATCCTATGGAGTTGAAAAAGGAGAGAGAAATCTGAATGAGCCAGATGAAATGGCTCCTTAATTTCATTTCCTCCATTCTTTCGTGACTCATCCTCTGCCAGATTCCTCTGTCCAACCACTAGAACATTTCCTCTGTTCCTCCAAAAACCAGACTTCTCCCATCATCACAGTTTTCCCCCACTTCCTTCTACTTCCATCCCACAACTTCTCTAATCTCATTCACCAACTTTTTTGTTTATTCTGATTAGTCCCTTCCCCAATAAAACACACACCAAGAGCTAGAGATCTTTTTCCCCTTTCCCAGATTCATTTAAATGTGAAATTGAGGATAGAGATAAGCTTTCCCCCACAGAGGAACTTTGGAATGTTTAATAAGCCTTTTAAAAATCTCTACTTCACTGAATATGATGAGGTTTAAGGTTAGAGAATAAATGGGATATTTGAAAATAAATCACCCCACAGCCAATGTTCACTTGTCCATGGAGCCATAATGAGGATGGGGCAACCAGAACTTTGTCCCAGCATGCCAAAATTCAGAGGAAGCTGGTAGTGTTTTTACACCTTCATCCAGGTTCCAAGCTGTTTCCCTCCTCCAACAGCCAGCAGTACTGAAACTTCCAAAATCTGTCCCCACAAGAATCCTCAAGCCTTGGGCAGGTCTCTCTTACATCTAGCCTGTAGAACATTTTGTTATCCTTGTCTTAGATCCCAGAACTGATTATCCATGCTAATTAGTGCTTAAAATTTACCTGTCATCCCCAAATCTCACTTTTTAAACAAAAACTTAAACCTCCCTTAAGGATAAATCTTCTAAAATCATGGGGAAAATAATTTTAATCTTATGTTTTTAACTTGTTCCTACCTATCTTCTGGTGATGTTTCTAATGGATAATGAGAAGCTCTACTGAGGAATAGCAATGGAGATCTTCCATATCCAATTCTCTTATTTTACAGATGGGAAAACTAGTGTACCTGAGTTGAAGGGCTGGTTAATGACTGAGTTGGGACTAGAGCCCAGGAATCTTAGTTTGAGCAAGGAAAAGAATAAAGGCCTAAATAAATCACCAACTGCATCAGCATCTCCTAAATGTGCAGTGCTTTTACAACAATTATATTCTGAAGTCCTTGATTCCAAAATGATGCCAGCTCAATACCAAAGAAAACATAAATAACAATACTTGAAAATATTTATGTAGCACTTGAAGGTTTACAAAGTGCTTTACAATATTATCTCACTTTTATTCTCATGCAACAACCCTTAGAGGTAGGTGCTATCATTTTCCCCTTTCTACAGATGAAGAAACCAAGGCAGACAGAGATTAAGTGACTTGCCCATGGTCACACAGCTAGTAAGTGTCTGGAGCTGGATTTGACCTTAGGTCTTCCTGACTTCAGGTCAAGTACTCTATCTAGAGCACTACCTAGATGCCTCTTAACATTCCTCTTATGGCCTATATACCACTCCATATAATCCATGGGTTCTCCAGGAAGCCATTTCCCATGCTAAGATACAAAATGGTATAGTAGACAGAGTGCTGGTCTTGGAGTGCAGAAAACTTGAGCTCAAATCCAGCTTCAGTCATTTATTGACCATATAATACTGGGCAAGTCACTTAAGCTGTCTGAGCCTCAGTTTCTTTGCCTGTAAAAGGGGCATAAAACTACTCATGGTACCTACTTCTCAAGAGTTTTTGTAAGGATCAAGTGAGAAAATGTATGTAAAGTGCTTTGAAAACTTTGTAGTGCTACTTAAATGTAAGTTATTATTAATGTCTTTGTAATAATTCCCTGGCCATTCTTGGCATGTGTCACCATTGAGAAATGGCCCATGTATTATGGAATATTAAGGCCCCTGGAAACAACAAAACAGATGCTTGTATACAATCTCACAGAACAAACCCATTTCTGTTACTTGTGGGCAGAAAGTTCTGCAATTCTGTAACCAAGAGAGAAGCATTCCCATCACAGGACCCCCTATCCCAGTAAGTTAGTGATAGCAGATTTGCCTTTGGCCTCTTCTCTTACCTAAGACAGTCATAACAGTCTTCATGAGCTTCATGGGTGTCCTTCGGCGGCTGATGGACCCACTTGTGTGCGGAGACAAGACATTAGTTTTCCTCTTCACATACATGTAGATACGCAGATACACAACCACCATGATGAAGAAGGCCACAAGGTTGGACACTGTCCAGAAGATGAGGTAGCTCCTGCTATAAATGGGAGCCAAGGAGGAGCAAGTAGAGATGTCACACAGGCAGTTCCAGCCAAGCGTGGGCACTGCCCCCATGAAGATGGCGATAGCCCAGATGAGGAGGATCAGAAGGGTCACCCTCTTCTTGGTCAGATTGCTATGGACTCTCATTCTCATGATGGACATATGCCTCTCCACTGCAATGACCAGCAGATTAGTCAGAGAGGCCGTTAAGCTGGTGTCCAGGAGCCCCTGGCGCAGAAACCAACGGTTGACAGTCAATGTTTTGGAGACAGGACCAGTGTTGAACATGAGGAACACATAGGCGATGCCAGCAAAGAAGTCTGCGGCAGCGAGGTTAGCCAGCAGGTAGTAGAAGGGGAAATGAAACTTCCTGTTCTTGACCACAGCCGCGATGACCAGAGAATTAGAAATAAAGATAAACAGGCAGAAGAAGGTCCCAAAGCAGAGAACAATCACAAGGTTGGTCCCCGTCCATTCATCTGCAGTATCAGTATTGCTCATGTTATAGAAAAAGTCCATGCGTTTATCATAGTGGCACTCATTCATTATGGAAGCGGGCTGGAGAGCCTAGGAAGGAAACAGAGCAAAAAAAAGAAAGAAATAGAATATATCAGTAAGGAAAAATGGATAAATAAATGAACAAATCTAAAAGTGTTTTGTGACACAATTTGTGCAAAGGAGGATTGTAAGCTCCTTGAGGGCAGGGACTGTCTTTTGCCTCTTTTTGTATCCCCAGTACTTTGCACAGTGCCTAGCACACAGTAAGTGTGTAACAAATGTTTCTTGTTTGATATTGATTGATTGAGATATTCTTAAGGAGCCCACATTCTAATAAGGAGAATATACATTTCAGCTCTATATCAGATGGAAAGGTCTAGTGGTCAATCAATAAATATTTACTAAATGCCTACTGTGTGCCAGGGAAAGATCCACCTTGGCAATTTATGTGCCTTTGGATAGAGGGAGAGATACTAACTTTCTGTGATTCTACCAAAAAGTGCAATGAATAAATTCAAGTTACAATGACTGAGCAGGAATTAAGGAGAGCCAAAGATTACTGCAGATAGCAACTGCAGCCACAAAATTAAAAGATGTTTGGTCCTTGGAAGGAAAGCTATAGCAAATATGGACAGCAGACTAAAAGACAGAGTTATCACCTTGCCTACAAAGGTCTATAGAGTCAAAGATATGGTTCTTCCAGTAGTAACATGTGGCTGTGAGAGTTGGATTATAAGGAAAGCCAAACACCACAGAATCGATGCTTTGCAATTATGGTACTGGAAAAGACTTTTAAGAGTTCCCTGGGCAGCAAGGAGATCAAATCAGTCAATACTGAAAGAAATTAATTTAGACTATTCACTGGAAGGTCAAATATTGAAGCTTAAATACTTTGACAACATAATGAGAAGATGGGACTTGTAGGAAAAGACCCTGATGCTGGGAAAGATTGAAAGCAAAGGAAAAGGGAATGGAAGGGGACGAAATGGATAGACAGCGTCATATAAACAACAAACATTCGATTTCACTGACTTCAAGAGATAGTGGAGGGGGGCAGCTAGGTGAATAGAGCACTGGCTGTGGAATCAGGAAGACCCGAGTTCAAATCCCACTTCAGACACTTAACACTTACTGGCTTGTAACCTTGGCCAAGTCACTTAACCCCAATTTCCCTGCCTTCCCTCCTTCAAAAAAAAAAAAAAAAGAGAGAAAGAAAGAAGGACCTGGTATACTATTAGTCCATGAGGTCAAGGAGAGATAGACCCATCTGAAGAACTAAACAACTTCCCAGAGTTGCTGAGTTCATATAAATAAAATATTTTAACTTATATAAATGTCAATTATTATTGTTACTCTATATACTCCAATAGAAGAAATACATTTCTAATTTTACAATTACTTTTAAACCCAGGTCTATTTTCCAAAGTAAAAATATGTCAAGGTTTCATGTGTCAGCAAGCCTTAAGAACTAACAAACTCTACCCTAGAAACTGGGCTGAAAGAAGCTTGTTTTCAAATTTATCTTAGCATTTAAGCTGTGGTCCTTAGAATTTGTAATTACATGGTGGAATAAAATGTCAATGTTTTTCATTTCATTAATCTTCAAACCTAACTATCCCCATAAGAAACGAAAACTCAACACTTTTGAAAGCATGTTTCAGTAAAAATGATCAGGAGTTTTACAGTAGTGTCTGGTTACAGAGCCTATAACAATAACAACAATAATATTATTAATAACTGACATGTATACAGCATGTCCCAAAAGTCTAAGGGAAATTTTAAGTTCTTAAAGCTTCAAACTTGAGGCCATTGGAACACCATAGATAGATAGATAGATAGATAGATAGATAGATAGATAGATAGATAGATAGATATGAATGTATCTATGTAGACAGTGTATGTACACATCTATAAACATATAGAAACATATATGCACACACTCCAAGACTTTTGGGACACCATGGATGTGTGTGTCTATACGTACAAAAAGCACATTTGCAAAACACTTTCTTACATTATCTCATCTAAGCATTTCAGCACACAGGTTTGGGGGGGAGGGAAAAGTATTTTTTTTTAGGCTAACATTTATCAACTATTCAAAAAACAAAAGATGTCATTTTTATTCATCAAACTAAATAAACTAAAACAATTAAATTTAATTAAAAACTAAACTTTCCCTGAAAACTACAAAGGGAGTTACAAAATACCAAAAATTTTGAGACGTGGTGACTCCAACCCTGGAGTCAGGAGGACCTGAGTTCAAATTCGGTCTCAGATACCTACTTAATACTTACTAGCCATGTGACCTTGGACAAGTCACTTAACCCCAATTGCCCTGTCTTCCCCCCTCCAAAAAAAAGCCAAAAAGAAAAAATTTTTGAGACATTAGGGTGCACCTAAGAACATCCAGGACATCTAGTATTTATGCCTGCTTTCCTCTGTTTTGGGAGATGATATTACTCGTCATCTTCCCCCATCCTCCTTTGTGTTTTGCAAGAGATTACACACCCTAAAAACTGTTGATCTTGGCTTTGATGTTCCTCTACTTGGCAAGGTCAAGCATTTGCTGACTGCAGCAATTTCTGAGCTCTTTCCACTCCTGCATTGTGGCAATCGTTTTATGATGGTTATACGTCTCAAAGAGACGGCAATAACCAAAAATCTATGTTTTTGCTTTTAACCATTTGCCATTTGTCACAGTCCACAAGTTACTTAAATAGGTCAGGTTGGAGCTATTGAAAGTACAGACTGTAACTTATCATCATGATACTTTCTTCTAATTTGATGTTAATTTTGACCTTTGCTCTAAACAGCCAGTGATCTGACTGCACACAGACAGACTTTCTGACAGAACTCCCACATGAATTACCAGTTATTTCCGGTCTGTTAAGATACAGTCACTTTGGTGGGGGGGGGAGAGAGACACACACAGGAAGAGAGAGGGGGGAGGGGGAGGGAGAGTCAGAGGAGGAAGAGGGAAAGGGGGGAGGGGGAAGAAAAGAAGGGGAAAGAGGGGCAGGGGACGGGGGGGCAGGAGGGAAGGAAGGAAAGAAGGAAGGAAGGAAGGAAGGAAGGAAGGAAGGAAGGAAGGAAGGAAGGAAGGAAGGAAGGAAGGAGAGAGAAGGCAAGAGAGAGAGAGAGAGGAAGGAGAGGAGAGAGAAAGAGAAAGAGGGAGGAAGGAAGGAAGGAAGGAAGGAAGGAAGGAAGGAAGGAAGGAAGGAAGGAAGGAAGGAAGAATATGGTACCTGTAAGACATCATCACAAAGGAAGTAAAATGAATAAAGGAAATTCCTATGACCCAGGCTTCTAATCTCTCCTTCGTATTCTACTCTGGCGGATGCCAAACATGTTTGTTAGATTACTAAATAAATATTAGCAATAATGACTAGCTTTGTTCACCCAAAAATTATCAAGGCAGAGAGTTTCCATAGAATCAGTCATTTATGACAAATAAATGACTTCTTGATGTACATAGACCGCTTTCCCCCACTACACTGAAATCATATTTTAAAAGCTTTGTGTGTGTGTGACTTAAAAGACAATTAAATACCTTCATTTGAAAGTGAAGTATTTGTTGAACACTTTCAAACTTAAGCACAAATCCAAAACTTGGAACATGTTCCCCAGGAAAGAGGATGTAAATGGTCACAGTGACAATGAAAAGATAACAACAAAAAATAATCTAAGAATTAAATTATCTACTACAACTACTCAAATGCTAAATAATTCTCATTATAGGTAGCAAAATTTATATAAAAATACAAATTTATTGTAAATAAGTTTGCATAAAATTACATACTTATGAATATGTAATGTATAAAGCTATTGTGTTAATAAATTTAAATTTATGTAAATGTTTAAATATACAACTCTCACTATAGGTAGCATTTAACATGTATATAAAAATATAAATTTTAAGTAACAAGTTTATATATAATTATGTATTTATAACTATATAATTGCCATAAATATAATTTTATAACTTATATAAACATCAATAGAAATGTATAAAACTCATTACATTTAGCATTTAGCACTTACATAATTATCAGTTTATTTAAATACAAGTTTACGTACGATTATATATTTATAAATATATAATTTATATAAATATATTTCGTTGATATAATTTAAAGTTTTATTTATGTAAACATTTAAATAAGTATCTAAATAGTTCTCATATTTAACATTTATATAAATTTATTTTAAATACACAAGTTATATATTATCATGTGTTCATAAATATACGAGTTATATAAATTTACATAAACATTTCTATACAGGGTACTTAGGTGGTGCAGTGCTCAGCATACTGGGTCTGAAGTCAGGAATACGAGTACTAAGTTCAAATCCTGCTTCAGATACTAGTTGTATGACCCTGGGCAAGTCACTTCATCCTTTTTGCCCCAGTTTCCTCATCTTACAGATAAGTTGGAGAACGAAATGGCAAACCACTCTGGTATCTCTACCAAGAAAACCCCAAATGGGGTGGTGAAGAGTCAGACATGACTGAACAACAACAAAATATAACTTTTAAAAACATTTCTATAAATATATAAATTACTTATAGTTAGTATTTAGCATTTATGTAACTATAAATTTATTTTAAATATTCTATATGAGTATATATTCATAAATACACAAGATATATAAATATGCATTTATATCATTTAAATTCATATTTATGTTAATATATAAATAATTCTAATTATGACCTGCATGTAGCACCTACCCCACAGGGTTGTTTCTGAAGATTAGGATTGTAAAGCAAATGGTCAACCGTACAGCACTGTATAAATGTTAGTTATTATTATCATCAACTGTGAAACTTTTTGTTTCTATTTCATTTCTAAATATTTTGTGTGCTTCTGTATAATATTAAAAATTACCAAAAAAAAAAACACTTTTACTAAAATGTTTGTTTGTTTTTTAACTTTAATAAAAACCAGCCACATATTGTTCAGATTTAGGGGAGGTTTAGAGTCAGTAAAAGTTGTCAAACTTGAATCCTGCCAATTGCTAAATTTTCTTTTTTTTAAAAAAGATACTGAAAGACTCAGAAGGCTTAACCAGACTAATCCAGTGCCTACAAAAGCTGCTAAAGACACAGGGTGTTACCACAATGTCAAAGTTGGGCAATTAAAGACTTCATAAAATGATGGTTTAGAAAGTCTATATATGGCGCCCAAATGAAAGCTGCAGTGCAAAGCTTTCATTTAGACTCTCCCAGAACATGGTTCTCCAAGAAAATACCAGACTAGCCTGTAATGTGGAAACAATTATGAAAATGAAGCCCTTTGCAAACCACTTGAGTGACTTTTATATCCAGCTCTATCCTGCAAGACAACATGCCCTCCTGCTGTCTTCCATCTAACAGAAAGGTTGGTGTATCTTTGCAAGAAAATTTCTGTTTAATTTGCCAGTCTCTCAACTAATGACTCCAAGTGCCAAGTCTGAACAAGACCATGCCTGCCCTCCAGCTTATTATCTGATTGGCTAAGGAGAAGAGATAAAAAAAAACAAAAACCAAACATAACAGCAATATTTGAGCACAACCTGAACAAAAAGTAAAGTGACAGAAGACAACCTCAGGACACATTTTCCCAACCAACTGATCTCATTGCCCTTCTCCCCAAACATATCTGTTTGGAAACATACATCTCTAGCAGGAAAGGCAAGAGCAAGGCCTCTCTACTACTGGAATGAAAGGATTGGAGGTTTCTGAGCCTCTTAACATGATGGCCAACTGAGCACTTAGACCTGTGTTAACTTTGTAAGTTCCCAATTTTCTATCTGGGTGGTTGGCTGGCCAGGTGATTTAGCATTATAATCTCCCACAAATTAAGTCTAAGTTTGAAAAGGTCCAGAATTGTTTGGACCACAGGCTACATATAAGGCAAGACAGATGCACAGAAGAAGTCAATTAATCAACAAATATATATTAAATTTATTAAATTAAATTTATTAAATATTTCTATTTATTAAATTATTCTATTTATTAAATTAAATTTATTAAATATTTCTACTATGTACCTGGCATTGTTGTAAGAGCTGAAGATGCAAAGACAAAAGGAAATCAGCCTCTCACACCTCTGCTTTGAGAGAAATGATTCTTAATAACTAATGATTTAAGGATATTCAGAGTTGTCCCTTTTTTCTAAAATCCTGATTTTAAAAGTACAAGTCTCTTAAAAGAGATTATTGATAATGATATTGGACCAGCTTTCTTGTTCAGACTCCACCCAGGTGGAGAAGTCATTGTGCTCTACTCAGGTCTGGGTGAGGATAAATTCTTTGAATAGATTGTCCAAGTCTAGAATTAAGTGATATAATCAAGGTTCATTTGAATAGATCCAGCCCTTCATTGTAATATTTCTTCTCTTATTAATTGTTAACCAACCAAAGTTGATTACCATCCTCAGGACCACCCTTCTTCCAATGGGCATATAAGTCCTGAGGCTGCCACATGGTTGTCTTTGGTCTAAGAGAGAGGTGGCCAAATGACCATCTTTTTATTAATAAAAATACTGGCATTAAGAAAATGATTAAATTATCCAGAAATTATGTCTCTCAAACCTATTTAAAGGCCACAGCTTCTGACTTTCTGGACTTTGCTTCTCTTCCTCAGCTGTGGTGTTGCCCTGGAACTTTCCTCATCCTGCTTCATCTAGCCTTCAGCATGGCCTTCTCACTCTCGAATATCCCTCTGCCATGTTGGCCCTCTCCTCTCACTGGCCAGTTCCTCCTCAGGTCTCTATTTGGGGGATAAAACCAATCCAGCCAATCTTCATTCCTCTCCTTTCTCTGCTTCTGATTTTCTGGGTTTTCATTCCCCTCCCCCTATTCAGCATCTTCCCCTGTTAGAATATAAGCTTAGTGTGGTGCTTGGCACATAATAAACTCTTTAATTGCTGCTTGTTTCCTTGTCCTGCCCTCATGGAAACGGTGGCAAGAGAGATTCAAGAAACAAGGGATCCAAGAAGGTATCACAGTGGTCACTGGGATACAAACAGAAGCAAAAGAAGTATAATGCCTGCCCTCAAAGAGTTTACATTCTAACAGGGGAGGAGAATACATAAAAGGAGCTGAAAGGTGGGAGGAAAAGAGAGGAGAGGAGAAAAGAGAAGTCAAAAAAAGAGAAGATAAAAGAAAGAGGATAAGAAAGGAGAGTAAGAAGGAAGGAAGAGGATCAGAGAAGGAATGGGGAAAGAAGAAGAAGGGGAGAGGAGAAAAAAGAGGAGGAAGGTGAGAAAAGAAGGGAAGGAGGATAGGAGAGAAAGGAAAAGTAGGAGGGAGAGAAGAGGATCAAAGAAAGAGGGATAGAGGAAAGAGGAGAGGAGAAAGAGAGGAGGGGAAAAAAGAGAAGAGGGAGAGGTGATAAGGGGAGGAAAAGAGACAAAGGGAGAGTAAGAGGGTGGGAAAGAGGGAAGGGTAAAGGAAAGGAGGAAGGAGAGAATAAGAGAGAAGAGGGGGAAATGCATATAAGAAAATGGGAGGAAGAAAAGGAGAATGGGAACAAATACTCTTCATCTTTCTTTTCCTTTCCATAGATCAGGAGTCAGCAAGACTTTACTCTCCACCAGGTTAAAAAAAAAAAAAAAGGTTTGGGGGGGCGTTGTTTGTTTGTTTGTTTGTTTTTCCGGCATAGATGGGATTTCCCTTTTCATCCGAGGAGTCTAAACTTCCTGTGACATTGAGCCAGCCAGTGACACCATGGATAGAGCACTGGCCCTCAGGAACATCTGATATCAATCCAACCCCAGACACTCACTAGCTGTTTGACCTTGGGTAAATCAGTTGACTTCTATTTGTCTCAGCTTCCTCAACTGTAAAATAGGGATAATAATAGGACCTACTTCCAGGGTTGCTGTGAGAATCA
This sequence comes from Gymnobelideus leadbeateri, assembly GCA_011680675.1. NCBI lineage: Eukaryota > Metazoa > Chordata > Mammalia > Diprotodontia > Petauridae > Gymnobelideus > Gymnobelideus leadbeateri. Next base: position 69,908 of record WOXC01005964.1, on the reverse strand, counting down.
AATGACATCACATTTGTAAACCTCTTAGCACAGTGCCTGGCACATAGTAGGCATTCTATAGATGTCAGTCATTGTTATTATTTATTATTAATACTACATTCCAAGGACTGGCATTAAAAGGGTAGGTGGCCTTTTGTCTTTCCCTGACTTCTCTTCCCTACTCCCACCTCCTTGATTCCAAACAAGATGGCGGGTTTGTATGTCATGTAAATAAGGAAGAGAGGGGAGACCTTTGCTAAACTAAGCTAATGAAAAAGAGAAGAAAGAAGGAAAATAGAAAGATGAATGAGATAGGGGAAAAGAAAGCCCATACCTCCATTAAAGCAGGAAGAGGAAGTCCTGGAGTTCAATCTCCTTCTCTTACAAGTGAGCCAAAGGGACCCAAAGTGTCAAGTGACTTGTCCACAGCAAGAAGTGGCAAAGATGGGTTGTGAACTGAGGTTCTCTGCAGTTAGGCCCTTATAGCATCACACTGCCTCTTGGGAAAGAAAGAGGACAAGTCTAAAGAAAATGGAGAAAAGATGAGAGAAACAAAAGCAAAGGAGGGGGAAATGATAAATGAACTGGTCTAGGTCTGTAGATAGGGTGTCCTAGAAGTCTTCTTACATTACAAGTGAAATTTTAAGTTTTCAAGAACAGAAAAACTGCACTAAGACTTTTGGTACATCTTGTATTTTGGATCAATCCTCTGAATTCCTGTAGGGGACTCCTGATGAGGAAAACTACCTTCACCAATGCAGATCAGTGCCTTTTCTACCAGTCAATCCAGCTTAATTGGGAAACTTTTCATAAAAATATAGATAATGTTTACTTGTGGCTTTCTAAGTCAACTTGGGCCCACAGGGATCTGTTTCTATTTAAGTTTCATACCACTGCTCTAGGGCACTAAGATTGTAAGACCTTGCCCAAGGTCACATAACCAGTATGTGAGAAAGGCAGGACTTTGAAGTCTGAGACCACCTCTCATCACTACCCCAAGCTGACTTTCATTCATGTAAACGTGAACCACAACAGCTGATTTCTGAGTCCGGGGATGTGATCTGACACAAGGCTCTCAACGTGAGAAATTACCTCTTGAGATTTACTATCTTGAAGAGTATTTCCTTCTGTGTGGTCCAACCACAATTATATGAAAGGTTATCTTTAGAGGTTCACTCATAGCATTTGCTTCCTCAGAGAACAAGTGAGCACAAGGTGCTTCCATAAGAAAAATAGAAAAAAGATTTGGGGATAGAGGGCAAAAGGGATTATGGACCATATGAAGCATTTTAAAACTCTAAGATCAATTCATTAATCACACACACATTTCAAAAAGAATTTTAAATTTTAATCTTTGCTGGTAGTTAAACAAAAATGGAGATGTAGTTCAATTGAAATGGGTGTTATAACATTAAAATACTAAATAAACTTTCCCTCATTATAGGTAAATGGGATGATAAGCCCATTGATTTAGAGCTGCAAGGGACTTTGGTACAATCTTCTCATTTAACAGATGAAGAAACTGAGGCAGAAAAATTAAGTAAATTCTCAGAGGTGGTAAATGACAAGGGTGGAAGGTGTACCCAGATTCTTTGACTTTATCTAAAAGCAGGGCTCGTTCCATCCTGTCTTCTAAGTTTGACAGAATACTCAAAATTTCTATTGCCTTTGTATAAAGCTAATATTTATGAGAGGGAAGGAAAGCATTATTTATTTCTCCTGGTACAATAAGAAGCAAATTAACCTCTGATTCCTAAGAAGCAAGATCCTTCCTTAAAAAGTTAGATTCCCTAATTTGCAGCAGACCAGATAGATGAGGGTCAGCCTTATGAGTATCCTATAATGGATATATTTAGGATCCTGAAGGATCCTATAAACCTATAACCCTAACTTGCTCTTCTGCTCACTGTAGGCTAACAAGGTCTTCCTGGAAGACCAATAACCTTTGGTCCCATTAGTAGAGGATATGGACTTGTTGACAAAAGACAGGAAAACTGTGTGATGGTGAGTACAAAAGGAAAACAACCAAAAGGCCAGTAGAATTTCAAAACTGCATTCTATCTTCCCTCCCTCAGCAGATCTTTGATCTCATTTGTGCAGACTCCCTCCACCAAGGCAGAAGGCAATCCCTCCACACCTTTCTCATTCTGAATGATTCTTACCCAAGTCTTTCCATAAATTCTCCATAGATGGTCCATCCAGCACATTGGGGGCATTATGGATAGCAGTGCAGACTTCAGGCTGCCCACCTGTGTTCCCTTTCATGTCTCATACTATTTCCCATGGACACAGTGTTGATAATACTCTACTTACACCCACTCAGTGCTCTTTGAATCTCCTATAAACAACCCAAATTTGACTGAACTTAAAAAAAATCTCCTGAAGAATCTTAATATAAGAAGGAAGTGTAAATATTTTCTTCATCTTTTAACTAGTAGAAGAGAAGCCTTTGCTGGTGGAAACACATCTGTTAAAGAGATCCAGCTGTGACTTTCTGCAGCAGCCATACTGCCTCCCTGAGGGTTTAACAGCTGATGAGTTCTTCAACCACATTTGATTTGACAGAAATCATACCACAGACATGGGATACCCATGTAAAATGTCTCTTTTCCATAAAGACTGGGAAGATGTGCAGAAAGTAACTGTATGCATGCCACTGCTTGAATACCAATAAATGTTTATAACAATTATAAACAAATGCATTGTCCCCTAGATTTTGCTAAGTTTGCTAAAGAATGCCTTTAGCCACAGTTTTATTTTTGGTCCCAAAATGTGATTTCTTCCATACTGCCCCTCCCTCCCATCAGTGTGGAAAATCCAACCCCTTATGAAAGCCAGGAAATTCATAACTTAGAATTTTTAAGAGCTGCCCAGAGTACTGAGGAGTCAAAAACTGAGGAGTCTGTGATCACACAGTCAATACAATGTTTCAAATGGAAGACCTGAGCCCAAGTCTTCCTGATGCTAAGGCCAGGTCTCTATCCATTGCCCCACACTGCCTCCCTCTAACCATACTATGAGACTAGAAAACATATAGAAAACAGATGATAAAAGGGTGTTAGACCTTCTGCCAATTTTCTGGTTAATTTTGCCCAGATGTATCAAGGGTGCCTTTTACATGCACATGGCCACTCTCGCCTCCAGTAAAAAAAAAAGGGGGGGGGAATAAGTATATAAATACTATTTCCTTTATGGCTTATGAGACTGTAATATCCCCTATTTCCTTGGTGGTGAATGAATGGTACTCTTCATTCTTTGATTCCTATCAGAGGAAGGATGCACCAACATGTTTAAAATTGGATGACACTGTCACACAATGTAAGCAGACTGTGGGTCGTATTTCTGCTGTACTTTCTACCAAATAACCTTTAGACATCTGTCGTGTAACTGTGCCTCTGGGGTTTTATGGAGCTCTGAATAAGTCTTTCCACTGAATTCCAAGGAATGACTAAGCTAGGTAGTGTGTGAGCTCAGAGAGAAAAGACATGCTCCCCTCCCTGACTAGAGAAACTTTGTCTATCTAAAGGAACATTCTGTTTGAACTAAACATTACCATTTTTACTCATTGCCAAAGATCCCCATGAAGGAAGGAAGGAAGGAAGGAAGGAAGGAAGGAAGGAAGACAGGACGAAAGACAGAAAGGAAGGAAGGAAGAAAGGAAGACAGGAAGGAAGGAAAGAAGATGAAAGAAAGAAAGAAAGAAAGAAAGAAAGAAAGAAAGAAAGAAAGAAAGAAAGAAAGAAAGAAAGAAAGGAAGGAAGGAAGGAAGGAAGGAAGGAAGGAAGGAAGGAAGGAAGAAGGAAAGAAAGAAGAAAAGGAAAGAAAAGAGAAGATGAGAGAAGAGAAAAGAGAGGAGAGATAAAGAGAAATCAGCTTTTATTTCCATTTGTAACTGGCAAAAAGTGGTTTTTTTGTTGGTGTTTTTTTTTTAATTCATTCCATTTTCCTTAATATTTACGTGCTTACATAATGCTTTAAGGTTTAAAAAATACTTTTTTGGGGGCAGCTAAGTTGCTCAGTGAATAGAGCACAGGCCCTAGAGTCAGGAGGACCTGAGTTCAAATCCAGCCTCAGACTTAACACAAAAAACTAGTCGCGTGATCTTGGGTAAGTCACTTAACCCCAATTGCCCTCCAAAAAGCAAAAAAAAAAAAAAAAAAAAAAACTTTTTTGTACATTGTCTCATGTATACTCACAGCAACTCTCTAAGGTAGGTCAAAGCATTCTTACCTCCTTTTTTTACAGACTAGGGCCCTGAAGCTCATTGTGAGGTTCAATGACTTGCCTGTGATCACACAGGGAAGAAGTCTCACAGATGAGATCTGGACTCACAATTTCCTAGTTCAATACCCCACAAAACATCCAACCTCTTGGAAGTCTTCTTTGGCACAGAAGTGGCTATAGGTTCTTGGAGGATAGACCCGAGAAGCAGCAGCTCCCACTGAGACCTAACAAGCCTGGAAAGATACCAACTATGGACCCAGCCATGGATTCTCCACTGGCAAAGTCAACCATCCAATAGTCCCCATTTATCTAATGCTTTACTTGTATTATTTCATTTGACCCTCTCAACAACTCTCTGAGGCAGGTACTGCCAGCCGCATTCTACACATGAGGAAAATGAGGCTTAGGGGTTAGGTAAGTTCTCAGTAGTTCACGTGCCACTTCGGGGGAAAGATCTAAACTCAGAGCATCCTAACTCTCAGCCCAGTACTCACTCCATCTACTACACCAAGTTGCTTGTCATAGGAAGACCTTACATATATATGTATGAATTCAAGGTTCACAAAGTGTTTCATATGCAAGTTTCATGGTCAGTGAACCTACACTGTACTAAGCCCTGGGGATACAAAGAAATGCAAAAAACACATCTGGCTCTTCATTTCTTAAAATCTAATGGTAGAGATAACATACCAACAACTGTGTGCAAACAAGATAAAGACAAGGTTAATGAGGATGGTCTAAAATGGAAAGCACTGAAGAGGAAAGACTCCTCATAGAAGGTGGGATTTTAGCTGAGACCTGAAGGAAGCCAGAAGTGAGAGATGAGGAGGGAGAACAAATATTCCGGGCACGGGGGTGGGACCGGGGAATAACTGGAGAAAGTGTTCAGATCTGAGCTCAGAAACCATCTAGGCTGACCCCCTCATCTTAACAATGAAAAAACTTAGCCCAAGGAGGCTAAGTGACTTGCTTGTGGTGATAAGGATAGCAAATACCAAGAGATGGGATATGAACCTGAGACCCTTGACTCCTGAGCCAGTTCTCTTTCTACTGAATTACACTGTCTCCATTGGATCACATTGGCTCTTCAAATTTCATAGTCATGGCAACTTGGGAAGACCTTCAACCAAGTCATAAAGTAGGTCATGATTTAAATCTGTGGAAAGAAACTTTGGGGTTAATGAAACCAGGATTTCTGGAGTAATTTGTTTACTTAACCCCAAGGAATTCAAATTAATTCAACAAGTGTTCATTACTGAATATCTACTATCCTGCTATGGAAGACTGAAAACTATAGGGAACGGACCTCCAGAAATCATGCCCCATGTCCTGAGAAAGTTCTTTCACTCCATTTTGATGCATAACACTGGGTTTAAGTTGCCTTAATTGAGAAGTAAGTATAAGCTCTCCTAGCCCACCACAGTTAACCGTCCTATACCAGACTTAGCACTTAGTACAGTGCCTGGAATACAGTAAGCATTCAACAAATATTTACGGACTGAATGCCCATGCTTCACATCCCATTCAGTCATGTACCCAGACCATCTTGCCATCTGCCCAGTTGTTGCATAGCATGACCCATCATTACCACATAATGGCTAACACTAAAACATTCCAAGGCCTGCAAAGCACTTTACAAATCTTAACTCACCACCATCTTGCTCTGGGCCCAGGAAACAAATCAATTAATTTCCCTATAGATCAACCATCTCTGCAGAAATAGGAGTTCTTAACCCGGAGTCCATGAAATTAAAAATTAAAAAAAAAAATTAAAAAATATTTCCCAATATAACTTATTTCCTTTGTGGTGCTATGTATTTTATTTTATGCATTTTTTAAAGACTGATTTCTCTATCTCACCCAGTATTCACAGACAGGCAGATTCTACTACTGATCTGCTCCATGTCTGACCTGGGCAGGGTCATCCCTCCTTACTTGGCCTATTGGCCCTCCCAATCCCAGGGGCTTGCCATATTCGTGCTAGACAGTGCAGATACCCAATCACCTTTAACCCTACTAAAACACAGAACTCCCAAGCTTAAGCAATCTATCAGCCTCAACCTTCCCAAATTGCAGGTTTGCACCATCATGTCCAACTTTGTCATATGGTATTCTGAGAAAGAGTCCACATCAAACTGACAAAGGGATCCAGGATATAAAAAAAGGCAAAGAAGCACTACCCTGAACCAAAAATCTCTCTTGACCACCACTCCAATAGATGTATTGTCTTCCTCAAAGCAATGGAAGTTTAATGAGGTCAGGGACATCTTTAGCCCTTAGCACACTGTCTGGCACATAGTAAAAACTCCAAGTTTTAACATTCATTCATTCATGCATGCATGCAGGAAGGTACCTTAATAGGGCTGGTACTGATTCTGGAAGTGTTGGGTTTACCAGCACATTCTACTCCACACATCCTCCTCCTCCCAGTTTTGAGAAAGAAGTAGATTTTTTTCTCTCCACATAATTTTTCTGAAAATAATTTCCCCCATGGCAAGCTGCCATTATTAACAGCCGCAGGTAAATAGTGATTGGAAGGGACTCTTTTGTGCTTTGTTGCTTTTTTGAAAAAACAGACCACACCACAATTGAGTTTAGTGTTCCTGCGGGCTTGAGTCAATACTGAAAATAATGGTCCTGTCTTCTGGAGAGGAAAATTGTTCTCCAAAATGCCCCACCTGTGGGGGGAAGCAACTACTCTGATCGACCCTTGAGGCTGGGAAGGACACAGCTCACTGCTCCTTTGGAGACTAATAGCCTGCAGAGGGAGGCAGTGGGGTATGGTCTAAAGAAGACTGATCTGAGAGCCAAGATATCAGAATTACAGTCCCAGCAAGTCTCACTTCCCTAGGCCTCAGTTTCCCCATCTGCAAAATGAGGGGGTGGACTATATGACCTCTAAGGTCCCTTCCAGCTCAATACCAATGAGCTTATCATCGGTTCCCACCTACATAAAAGACTCCAAGAGGCGAGCAATACGGTTTAGTGGAGAGGATGCTGGGCTTGGAATTAGGAAGACTGACTCAGATCCTGCCTTTTTCACTACACTGAGTGTAAAATCACAGGAATACAGTAAGCATTACTTAAACCTGAGTCTCAATTGTCTTAGTTTCCTGACCTGCCAAATGAGGGTTGGAGAGACAAAACTACTTCAGCTCTAAATCTATGAGCATAAGATCTGTGTGACTGTGGGCAAGTCACTTAACCCAACCCCCTTGAGCCTTGGTTTCATCATCACAGAACAGATAATAATGTCCTAGTACCTAGCCAGAGGGGCATCATGGATGAAGGGAAATGCCTCTTGGTGGCAGAAAGACTTCTATCTATTGCCTCTGACTGATAATGTCCCATGGCCATGGACAAGTCTCTTAACTGAGAATTGTCTCCAGGTATTTCTCAAGGACAGTGAGTTACATTTGGGTTGTTGACCAACTAGGCAGACTTCCCTACCCTGATGAAGTCACCTCCAAAGGCTATTAGGAGGCCCCAAGAGATTAGCATATATTGCAAGAAATAACACAGTTTGAAAGCTATATAAATGTCATTTATCATTAAAGCATAAGTGAAAGACATTTCCCAAGATAAAGAGAATGGTAATCAATTACCAGATGACCTGATAAAGTTAGCATCCCAGGAACACTGAATGCAGACTCAAGTCAATAAAGTAGAAAGATTCTAATGTGAAAGAAATAATCTCCTTATTCCCCGTGTGTCCAGGGAGGAGAACTAAGCCCAAAGAGTGAAAGTTACAGGAAGACAGATTTCACTGAGAAACAAGGACTAATTTCTGAACATTCATTGGTATGCAAAAGTATAATGGGCTGCCTTGGTAATTAGAAAGCAACCATTCCCTAAAGGTGGTCAAGCAGAAGCTAGAAGTTGAACAAGGGATTCATGAACTGGGCATGATTTTGATTTGGATGCTATTGAAATCCATTCCAGCTCTCAGTATTCTATACTGGCCTTCAGATTTCCAGAACAGCCTACAGCCTAGGAAAGTTGATTCCATCAGAAGAAGGAAGTCATAATTAAAGTTAAACATCTGTACAAAGATGAGCTACCAGCATTGTGACCTTGTGTTCCGGATTTTCTCAGAGGGGCAGGGGAAAAGGAAAGAGGAGGAGAAGGAGGAGGAGAAAGAGAAAGAGGAGGAGAAAGAGGAGGGAGAAGAGGAGAAAAGAGGAGAAGGAAGAAGAGAAAGAGAAGAAGAGGAAGAGGAGGAAGAAGAGGAAGAGGAGGAGAAGAAAAGAGGAGGAAGGAGGAGGAGGAAGAGGAAGAAGAGAAGAAAAAGGAAGAGGAGGGGGAGGGGAAGGAAGGAGGAGGATAAGGAGAATTTTTATTTTTACAAAATTTTGTAAGAGTAATATCTTTTGTTATACCATTTGCCCAGGCTTTGGGTAAGAAAGATATGTTCACTATACCGATCAGTTATATTTTCTCCTCCAACCCTCAATCAAGTGGGTTGTCTAGTCAAGAATCCTGTGCTCAGCCCTTGAAAGACAAAACAGCAGTCCAATAAGTCTACTCAACAAGCTTACAATGTCTAAAATGGAAAATAAGGGACACGCACAAATCAGTATGACAAAGATTAGACAAAGTAAAAAGGGAAAAGCTAAATAAATTGGAGGAGAGAGAGTTCACTTCCAGTTGTAGAGAAGGAGGAAAAGCTTTAGAAAGAAGGCTGCACCTAAGTGAAGCCTTAAATGAAGGAATATTCTTTGTTATAAATGATGAATTTCTAGGAGGGGTAAACAATATAAAAGTGAAAATATAAATATAAAAGTTTTTTTTTTTAATCCACATTTTTAAGGACAAATTTCCCTAAGCAACTATGGGAAGGAAGCCTATTCTAAGCCTGAAAAGTTCATTGTGTCATAGAGTTAGGGCTGGAAAGGGATTTTAGTGATTCTCTAGTCAAGGGAAAAATGAGTAAAAACACAGAAGTGAAAAGAGAGTTGGCCAAGATTACGGAATGCTGATTAAGTCCAGTTTGGATAGTATATTAAATGGGTGAAGGGGAATTGTATAAGAAAAGAGAGGATGGATTATGGAAAGGCCAGATGGTAGAGGGTCTCAGGTGTCAAGTTAAAGAGCTCATACTTTATTCAGAAGGCACTGGGGAGTCACTGAAGGTTTTTGAGTGGGGGAGTAAGCTAATCAGAGTGGTACATTAGGAAGACCTAAGGCACAACTGTGTAGTAATAAGACGGATTAGATCATTAGTATGAAGACTGGGTTGGTGTAGGGTGACTCAGTAGGCATGCCAACCAGGTAGAAGGCTGTTAAAATTATTCCAGGAAGAGTCTGAATTTAGATAGCTTCACAGTTGGAAGGGCTCTTAGAGACCATCAAAACAATCCAACCTGCTCCTTCTGCAGTAGAAGAAGAAACTCAGAATCAGGAAAGGTAGGGAATTGTTCTGGGGCACAAAAAAAAACAAAAGCAGCTTTTCAAGCAATAGGGTAGGAGGAACCTGGCTAGAAAGCAGCTGTCCTGAAAAAAAAATATCAGGGGATTTTAATGAATGGGAAGTTCAGCGAATTAACACATTAATTAATGATGGGTAGTTGTGAAAGATCTAATTTGATCTTAGGCTCCATTAAGAGAGGCATAGCTTCCAAGAAGAGGGAAGTGTCACTCTTTTCACACTGGTCAGACTGTGTCTAGAGTACTGAGCTTAGGTCTTGGTGTCATGGTGTAAGCTGTAGAACATCCAGAGGAAGGCAACCAGGCTGGTGAATTGAAGGAGGGTTGATTTAAGGAGATGGGGATAGTCTGGAGAACAGAAGATTCAGTCTTGCTTAAGTATCTGAAGGACTGGCATCTTGGAAGAGGGATAAAATATGTTCTGTTTGGTGGCAGTGGGGAGAACCAGAAGTACTTGGGGGGATGTTTCAAAGGGACTAATTTAGACCTGTACAAAAGTAGAATGAGCTACCTCCAGGGGAGGTCTTCAAGTAGAAACCAGAAAACCTCTTGCTGGGTTTGACTAGGCGTTTTCTGCATGTATTGGTTGTACTGGATGGCTAGTTGAGTCCCTTCCAATTCTCCTACTCTGAATCTGTGATCCTGTCAGTTGACCTGCCCCAGGTCAGACTGGTAGTAAACATTGGAGGCCAGAGAGTTAAGTGTGGGAAGAAAGAGTAGAAGGCTAAAGATAGATAAAAGGGATGAGGGCGGGAGAGGTGTAATGTGAATGGGAATTTGAAGATCTTCCCTGCCCCTTAATAGACCTAGGGGGGAGTTTGAAGAACTCCCCTGCTTTGAAAGTAAACTCTATCCCCTAATAGGCTGTATGTAGTCACTTGGAGCATGTAGTGGGAGAAGTTTGGCTGAAGGGAAGTAGATCCCACAGGAAGCTGGTCAAAGCCAGAGAGACGGTGGGAAGAAAGGAGGTTGAGGCAAGGAGATAGAGGTTTGTGAGTAGATATTGAGTAGATATTGATTTTGTGAGTAGATATTGATTTTGTATTGGTTTGTGGGAAGGCTGAAGGATGATGTGGCTCTCAGTGTTATTATGGCTTCTGAATATCTTTGGTACTATGATGGAATCAGCTTACTGGTTTGGGGATTTGGTTTTCTGGTCTCTAAATAAATGTTTCAGTTCTATCCTCTATCTGGAGAATCTAGTATGTCAAATCAAATGTCATGTAATACTTATAGTCACGGTCTTCATCGAGATCGTGGGTGCTATAAATATTGCATTGGCACTACAGGAGGGGACATCTACAAGACTTGGTAATTTACTGGACGTGGGTTGTATAAGAGAGGGAAGAGTCACAGCTGCCTGAATGATATGACTTGGTGAATCAATCAATCAATAAGCAGTTAATAAATAGCTAATTTGTGCTCTATCTATACTGTACTAGGTGCTAGGAATACAAAAATTTTTAAATGACCCAATCTTTGCTAGCTTTCAAGATATTTGCATGACTATATGTGGAAGTATGGGGATTAGGAGTCAGGAGTGTGAAACCAAAGATGGAGCTTGAAGCCTAGTATCACTGAAAGAAACAAAAAGTCCCAAGTAAGGCTATATTTGGTAGGGAAATATGCCCCTACTTATGGCTGTCAGAATGTGCTGTCCTCCTCATACCCAGGCAACACCAGAAACAAGAGGGCCAGAAGTTTGGAAGAGACTCTGTCTCTATCTCTCTCCCTGCATTCCTCCCTCCTAGAGGGAGCTACTTAAAGCAGCATGACAGAGTGGAAAGAATGCCAAGATGGGATGGGAGAGCCTGAATACAAATCTCACCTCCTCTGATACTTATTACCAGTCATAACCTTGAGTACTCCCTCTGTGCCTCCATTTCCACAACTGTAAAATGAGATATTTGCAGTAAATGACCTCTGAGAGCCCTTTCAGCTCTTAATCTATGCCACTCTAATTAGAAAAATGGTAACCCCATCATCAGAAACAGGAAAGTTGGAAGGAAAGGAAAAATACAGGACACAGGGAGAGGATGAGGACATTTTTCTTTACATGTTGAGTTGAGTTTTTACATGTTAAGGCTAGTGGGCCCTCCAGGTGGAGACTGCTTGGGAATCACATACCAAGTATAATTAGAACAGAAAAGGCCTCACCAGTTCATGCAATGACAAAATAAATACCCTCTGTTATTTAAAGTTAAAATTATAGTCCACCACGATTATATCTTATCCAGACCACTTTTTTTTAAGCTATAGCTTAAAGTAATACCTTAACAACCCTGTCTCATAGTGTATAGAATCACAGAATTTCAGAGGTAAAAGGGTCATCTAGACCAACCCATACCCAAATCACAAATCCTATTCACAATGTACTCATTCAGTGGTCATCCCACCTCCACTTAAACACATTCAGAAACAGGAAACTCGCTCTTCCCTGAAGCTCCCCATTCCATTTTTGGAAAGCTCAAAATATTTTCCTTATGCGGAGCCTAAATATGCCTTGTTGCAACTTCTAAAAAGTAATTGAGTTTCTGCCTCTTGGAATCAAGCAGACCAAATAAATCTCTCTTCCCTATGACAACCCTTGGAGATAGCATGATGTGATGGAAAGAATGCTAGATGTAGAGTAAAAAGACCTGGGTCTTTTGTGAATCCCAGGTCTGTCATGTGCTACCTCTGTAACACTGAGCAAGTCACTGGGTCTTAGTTTCCTCATTTGTAGAAATTTGATGTGGGTCTAGCTAGTCTCTAAAGTCCCTTCTGGGGCTAAATCTATGACCATTCAAATACTGAAGATTACTATTGATCCTATGCCACTGTCAAGTCTGTTCTACAGCTGAGAAACAGTCCCATTCCCTTCATTCAATGATTCTTGTGAGACATGGTCTTGAATCCTTTGAGCATTCTAGTAGTTATTCACCTCAGGACACTCCAGTTTGCAAAAGGCGTAGATATAAAATTGTAGGATCATAGATTTTGAGACCTGAAAAGCCATCGAGTCTGTCTCATTTTACAGATAAGGAAATTGAGACACAAAGAATGTGACATCCAGGACTTGCATCCAGGTCCTGTTTCCAAATCCAGGGCTCTTTCTACTGTACCATGTATTATTTCATTTGATCCCCATAATCATCTTATGAAGCAGGAAGAGCAGGCGACATTATACCTATTTTACAAAAGAAACCTAAGGCTGGGAGGTGGGAAGGTGATTGGCTGAAGATCACCTAATTAGATTCGTAGGATCATAAGTGGAGAGCAGTAAAAGATTTCTGGGGCCAATGTATTTTAATCCCCTCATTAAACAGCTAAGAAAACTCAGTTTCTGAAGATTTAACTGAGACTGGGAACTCATTAAGAACAGGGGCTCTGTTTTGGTTTGGATTGGGGGGCTTGCCTCTTTATATGCACAGCATTTAGCATATTCCTCGTACAGAGAAGGCACTTAATAAGTGTTAATGGACTGATTGGCAGAGTTTTAAAGGTACTTTCTCCATAACAATCCATGTCATAACACAGGCATCTCAAACTAGAGAGATTAGGAAATTGACATTCAAGTGACCATGTGTAACACTGCTAGCATCTGAACCAAGATTCTCCTTAGTAAAAAGTTCAGTTCACATTCTATTAAGCTGCAGCTAAAAGTGGGCAAATAAAATTCTACTCAATCATAAATAAATAAGTAATTGGTCAAATGGAATTTGACTTCTCAAAAGTTTGCATATCTGGAAGGGACAAATTCAGATTAAAAAAAAAAAAGTCATCCCGTGTCTTATTCCTTAACAATTGAATCAATGAACAGACTTTAAACACTTTCTCCTTGACAACCAAAATGATATGCTAAGTTTTTGTAAACTGTTCCAGGGCTGTAATACCAAATGACCCAAGAGAAAATGAAGCTGGTGTAGTGGAAACCTGGGATTCTCCTTGCTAATTCTATTGGTTTAGATATCCATGGAATTTGTGTCAGAATACAAATGACTAATTTCCTGTGTGCTGAGTTATCAGTAGGGACATAAAGTGGTAAATCTTCTCATGCCAAATCACATTGTACTGAAATGCTGGGAGTGGAGACCACACAATTGTTTAGAATTAGGTTTACACAATAGCTAGAACTTGGCTGTTCTAGTCTTCTCAAATTCAGATGAAATTCACAGGCTCTCAAATAGGAATTGAGAAATCATCTAATCCAGGGTTCCTAACCATTTTTGGATCATAGATCCTTTTGGCAGTCTCAAAGTCTATGGACCCCTTCTCAGAATAAAGTTTTTAAATAAATAAAATACATAGGGTTACAAAGGAAACAAAAGTAAAAATAAAAAGATATTTTTTAACTAGTATATTTACCAGAGCACTTTTACAGATCTCTTGAAATGTATCTGTGTTGTTATTCAGTCACGTCCAATTTTTTGTGACTCCACTGAGGGTTTTCTTTCTTCTCCAGCTCATTTTACAGATGAGAAACTGAGGCAAACAAGGTAAAGTGACTTGCCCAGGGTCACACAGCTAGTTAGTGTCTGAGGTCATATTTGATCTCAGGGAGGTGAGTTTTCATAACTCCAAGCCTAGCACTCTATCCACTGTGTCACCTATCTACCCAATGTTATCTGTAGATCCCATGTTAAGAAGCCTTGATCTAATATAATAATTTTATCTTGTCAGTAAAGAAACAGGCTTAATTAATCAATCAACAAGCATTAAATGCCTAATAGAAAAGACAGAAAATCCTTGACTTCAAGGGGTTAACTTCCAGCTAAGGAGAGAAGAGGGAGAATAGATAGAATAAGGCAAGCTATAAGGATAAAGACTGGACCTCCGCTTTCCTGGGTATTGGGAACTCCCAAGAAGCAGACTTAGAATCAGTCACTCCCAGGCATAGGAAGGGTAAGCAGTGACTAAGTGGACCTGTGATTTCACTGGCACATTCTTCCAATTCAAGGCAGCCCTGTCCTTTTCATTTATAATCTTAGAAAGTCGCCTAGGGCACAGGGTGGTTAAGTGACTTGCCTAGGGTCACCCAACCAACAGGTATCAGAGGGAAGACTTGAATCCAGGTCCTCCAGGATCTCAGGTTCTCTCTCTGTTTCCCTATTCACAGTGATTTCATACTACCCAAGGAAAAATAAAATGCATATATATATATATATATATATATATATATATATACACACATACATACATACATATATGCATATATGTATACGCATGTACCTATACATGATACACATGTGTGGATTTAGATATTTTCATATGTATGTGTGCATATTCATGCACATACACAAACATGCACTGTATCAAAGTTACTTTTTCTATAATAGATCTATAAAAGAAGTGGCTTAGGCAGCCTAGTCTATACTTGAAAGATTAAGGAACAGATACTCAGAGTGCCTCTCTCTCCCTGTCTGTCTGTCTGTCTCTCTCTCTCTCTCTCTCTCTCCATTCTTCCTCCCCCTTTCCCCTTCTCTATCTCTCAGTTGCTCTCTTCTCCCCCCTCCCTTCTTCCTTCTCTCTGTCCCCCTACATATATGTATTAAACATGTATATTGTGCATACATACATCTGTGTGCATGCATATTGTGGTTTACAGCTCTTGTTGTAAAACACATATTGCATACACACAAGTATGTATACATGCATGTGTGCGTTTACACATTGTGCATGTGCCATGCACATGTGTGTGCATACACACATAGTGGGGTTATTTCAGATCAGAGGAAAGACTTCAGATCATGAGGGCTGGAAGGGACCGCAGAGGTCATCAAGTCCAACTCCCTTTTTTTATAAATGAGGAAACTGAGGCCCAGAGACATTTAATAATTCACCCAAGGTCATGAAGGCATTAGAGTTTGGACCCTACAACCCCAAATCCAGTATTCTTCCCACTGAATAACACTTCATGGTATGATATACTGGAAATAACATTGTATTTGGAATTAGCAGATTCATATTCAAGAATCAACATAATGCTATATGACTTTGGGGAAGTCACAACCTCTCTAGGCTTCAGTTTTCATATCTGTCAAATATATTTATTAATATTTTCATTCCCTACCTCACTAGGTTGTTACAAGTATCAAACACAGTAAAAAAAAAATTTTTTTAAGGAAAGCGCTTTGTAATGTTGGCACATTTTACAGATGAGGAAACTGAGGCGAACAGGATTAAGTGATTTACTCAGGGTCACACAACTAATAAATGTCTTGAGGCCAGATTTGAAGTCAGGAAGACCCTGGGCAAGTCACTTAACCCTGTTTGCCTGAGTTTCCTCATCTGTAGAAAGAGCCAGAGAAGAAATGGCAAACCACTGCCACATCTTTGCCAAGAAAATCCCAAATAGAGAAAGGAAGAGTTGGACACAGCTAAAATGCCTGGACCACAAATAGTGACAAAAACCTACATCAAGGAATGGAGCTTCTTCCACCAGTGATCCATTCCCATCAAACTTACAATATTGGACTCTCCCTCCTCCTCCCCCACCAGACTTGTCTCCCCCAAAGTTCATTTTATTCTTTCTTCTTTCCAAATAAGATTTTAAACTCAATTGGACTGGGGATTATGCTTTTGTGTTACTCCTAACAGTGCTAGGCATATAGCATTCAATAAATATTTGTTGATGATAGAATAAAATAATACAAATGTCTCATGGGGTTTATTATAATAGGATTTTTTAAAATTCCATTACACCAAAGCAATTTGGAAGTTATGAGAAATTTTTATAAAGGGATTTTTACCAATATTCTCTTAGCTTGTCATAGGGAATGATTTTAAAATGGGACTGGCTAATAGAAAAAAGAGGGCATTATTAAATATGAGAAGGCCACATTTTTCAGGTTGACTACAATTCCAATAGGTCTAACAATCTTTGAAAACTATTATAATTGTAAGGCCATGAATTTGAGAACTTCACCAAACAGACCAAAGTTGACCAACCGGACAAAGTTCAGCAAAGAAGCCACAACCTCCTCCCCCCATTCCCTCTGCAAGTGGCTTAATGAAAGAATACTGGATTTGCAGACAAAAGATCTGTGCTCAAATCCCTATTCTGGAACTTATTGTCTGGGTTACCTTGGACAAACTATTTCATTTCTCTGAACCACAACTGTTTGTTTTTTCAGCTGTAAAATAGGGAATTCAACACATGTCACAAACATGTACCAAGTAACTATTAAACCCTAGGGGAAGTACAAAGCTTAGGTAAGATGCCCCCACCCCCTGCCCATGTCCTTATGTAGCTCACAATAGGAGGGGAGAGGAGACAAATGCAGTTATGTAAACATGGTTAATTAAACTACAAAGATAAGTAAATTAGACAGGGTGCAGGGGGATGGGGGTTGCCCTATGAAGTTGTAAGGGAAAGATCATTACCAAGGGGAGGGGAATGGGGGGGCATCAGGGAAAACTTCAAGTACAAGTGTTATTTTGGTTGGATTTTAACCAATGGGTAGGAATTCAGGAAGCAAAGAGGGGGAAGGACATTTCAAGTACTGGCATGTTCAGGGGATGGAGCAGGCCAGTTCAGCTTGTTTTAAGTACATAGAGAACAAGATTGTGAATCAAATCAAATTGTTTTGTTGTTGTTCAGTCATTTTTCAATCACATCTGACTCCTTTTGACTCTATTTGGGGTCAAAATACTGGAATGACTTGCCATTTCCTTCTCCAGTTCATTTTACAGAGAGAGAACTGAGGCAAAGATGATCAAGTGACTTACCCAGGGTCACAAAGATAGAGAGTATCAAAGATAGAGAGTATCTAAGGCCAGATGTGAACTTACAAAGATGAGTCTTCCTGAGTCTAGGCCTGGTGTTCTATCACTGGGCCACCGAGTTGGCTCAAGTCAAATTAACAAGTGTGTAGTAAGGAACCATATTATATACAAAAAGTCAAAAACAGCCCTGCCCTCAAGGATCTCACAGTCTAATAGGGGAGACAAACATGCAAATAACAATGTTCAAAACAAGGTATACAGAGGATAAATTGGATATGAAAGTCACTAGCATTAAGGACAGGGAAAGGATTCTTCTAGATGGTGGGATTTTAGATGTGACTTAGAGAAGCCAAAGAAACTGGGAGATAGACATAGGAAAGGAGAGAATTCCAGACATGGAAGAGAACCAGAGCAAAAGCCTGGGGTCAGAAGGTAGAGGGTCTGTTGGAGAAACAGCAAGGAGGACCATGTCACTGAAATGAAGAGGAGGAAGACTGGAGAGGGGCATTTTGTTGAAGAAGGCCTTGAATATCAGGTAAAAACAACTCAACTTTAGTGGAGCAAGCAATAGGGGATCTTCCAGCAAACAGGTGACATGACTATTTGTTAGATAACCAAGGTTAGGTTTTTGGCAGTATATAAAAGATGGACTGAAAGTGGAAGAGAGAGGAGTCACAGAATCTGAGAGTTGGGGGGACCTCATCAGCTACCCAGTCCTTTCACTATCTGAAAGGAATCCCTTTCCACCCATAAGTAGATATCCAGCCTCTCCTTGAACACTTTTAAGGAGGAGGAAACTACCAGTTCTAGAAGGTGCCCTTGATACTTTTGGACAGTTCTGAAGGGTAGAGGTTGTGGCAGTAAGGTAGGTGAGTGGTTATGAGGGCTTATATGGTGGCAGTGGAAATAAAAAGGAGACAGGTAAGAGAGGATATGAAGGTGTAAAAGAGGACGTGCTGATTACTCAGATGTTCGAGGTGAGGCAGGAAATGACCAAAGACAACACCACTGTTTCGTGCAGGGAAAAATCAATGAGTGGGTTATGCCACTGAGAGAACTCCTGGGGTCAGAAGGGTAAAGTTTAAGGAGAAAGATAAGCTCCATTTTGGACCTGCTGAGTTTGAGGCTGTGATTCAAGTTTAGGGGGCCATTGCCAGTCATCCCGACCTATGTCTTGCCACTGGACTCCAATGATTCTGCAGGAGAGAGTGAGGCTGATGACTTTGCACAGCTCTGCCTTATTGAAATCCAACGCACATGCAAGACTTCACCCTACTGATGTCCCTGGTCGTCCTCAAGAATGAAGGACAAACAACAATTCAAATTCAAAGGATAAGAACATTGTCCTCATACAAGTGGGAAAAGGATCCGTATGTACAAAAATATTTATAGCAGTTCTTTTTGTGGTGGCAAAGAATCAGGGATCAAGGCCCATTAATTGGAGAATGACTAAACAAGTTGTGGTATACGAATGTAATGGAATACTGTTGTGCTATAAGAAACGAGGAGCAGACAGACAAAAGAAAAACCTGGAGAGACTTATTTAAACTGATGCTGAGTGAGGGGAGCAGAACCGGGACAACATTGTACACAGTTACAGACACATCATATCTGTGATGGCTAACTTTGATGGATGGGGTTCCTTTTGTCAATGCAAGGCTATAAGGACAGCTCCAAAGGACTCAAGATGGAAAGGGATATCCATATCCAGAAAAAGAATTACGGAGTCTGAATGCAGATTGAAGCAAACTACTTGGTCTTTCTCTCTTTTTTGTTTTGTTTTGTTCCTTCTTTCTCATTGTTCATTCCATTGGTTATAATCCTTTACAACTTGACTAATGTTTAATGTGAATGTAGTTGTAGAACCTATCGCATACTGCCATGGGGGGAGGGGGAAAGAAAATGTGTAACTCAAAAGTTTGTGGAACTGAATGTTGTAAACTAAAAATAAGTAAGTAAATAAATAAATAAATGGATAAATTAATAAATTTTTTTTAAAAAAGAAATACCAGTGCCTCTAGTATAAAAAAAATTCTCCAATTGATAAATGATCAAAGGATATAAATAGCCAGTTTTCTAAAGAAATCAAAGCATAAAAAAGTTTCAAAACCTTAATAAATACACATTTAAATTGGCTCTAAGAAAACACCCATCATATTGGCAAAGTTAACAAGAAACAGAGGGAGGGGAAAAAAAGTTTAAAGCAGCTCTAGAATGTCCATGTGGAGATACCTGGAAGGCAGACAGAGGTACAGGGCTGAAACTGAGGAGAAATCAGGAAACACAGGTTTTGAAGTTCTGTGCTTTCAGGTTGGAGTGGTGGTAATAGATGAAGAGTGCCAAGGAAGGTCCCAAGGCCAAAACCTTGAAGAATATCCACAACATAGCCTAGGGGAGAGAACCAGGGGGGAGAGAGGGAAACAGAGAGGGAGAGAGGGAGAGAAGGAGAGAGAGGGAGAGAGGGAGAGGAAAAGGGAGAACAATGAGACCAGTGTCACAGGATGGCACATCCCCAAATCCCTTCATTTTTTTCTGAGGAAGCACTGAGAACTTAAGAGACTTACCCAGTGTCACATAGCTAAATAAGTATCTGATATTCTGGCTTCAAGCCTGGCATTTCTATCCACTAGCACCATGCTGCCTAAAGCAGAAATATCATATGAAGAAGTTTTTTTTTGTTTTTGTATTTTTACAGAACTTTGGTAATGAAGGAGAGGAGAAAATTGGGACGGTAATTTGAAAGAGGGTTGAAAAAATGAGATGGGGGTGGGGGTTGGTTTTGAGGATTGGAAATACCTGAGCTACAGGAAAGAGTCGTTGGGAGGGACAGATATGGAAGATGTAATATGAGTGAGAATGACTACAGCATAGGAAAGTCTTGGGAAATAGAATGACTGAGGTTAATGACAAAAGTAGGATTAGCCTTAGTCAATAGTGCATAGACCTTGTCTTACTGTGTCAAGAGAGATGGACTGTGATGTAGAAAAATTAGGAGGATTAGGGAAAGGAATAGAGAAAGTTTATTTGAACTTTCCCAGTGTCCATTCTCTGCTTCCCACCACTCCCCACCCCCAGAGGTCTGATTTTCATCTATGTAGGGAACTCCCAGTGTTGTTTCATTCAATCATTTTCAATCAACATCCATTGATATAAATCAACAATTCAATTTCAATTCAACAGTCCTAGAGAATTGCCTGGGGGTGCCTGGAGCTTCAGAAGTTTGCCAGTGGTCACAGGGGTAGCATGCAGCTCTTATACTCAGGTCAGGTCTTCCTGCCTCCAACATCAGCTCTCTGTCAGCTGTGCCCTGGGATCTCTTCCCCAATATTCACCTGCCTAGGGCTAGAAAGTACCTTCAGAGCTAATTTCATTCAACTCCTTCATTTTACAAATGACCAATATGAAATCTAGAGGGTTATGTGAGTTAAGATCACAGATAGATAGGAGAGGGAAACATAAGAGGGATGGATAAATAAAATGATGATGGACAGACAGATAGATGGAATGCTAGAATGCTGCATAGATAATATAGATGGGATGATAGATAGATAGATAGATAGATAGATAGATAGATAGATAGATAGATTATCAAATACTTACTATGTGCCAGGTAGTGTACTAAGGATACAAATATATGCAAGAAAGACAGTCCCTACTCTCATAGAGCTTACATTCTAGAGAAAACAATACCTGGGAAGAGGGTCTTGTAATGCAGCAGTTGAGAAGAAGAGAGTTCTGAAGGTGAAGCCTAGGGACCTATCTAAAATGGTGGCCCCAAAGGAAAAGACATCTATGAAAAGAGAAGGCCCTGGAAGCCATCTAGTCATAGGATCATAGATTCAGAGCTAGAAGAGACCTCAGAGGTCACTGAGACCAAAGCACTCATTTTACAAATAAGAAACTGAGGAGCAGAGAAGTTCAATGACTTAGCCAAGTATACATCTAGTTAAATGGCTGAAGCAATATTCAAAAATTTTCAGAGTTTCCTGAACTGAGTTCAGGCTTCTACCTACTCCACTATAACTTTTATAGATAAGGAAATAAAAGTCCACAGAGGTTGTGACTTGCCAAAGGTCACACAAACAGTATTTGAACCCAATACTCTTGACTCCAAAGTGAGTTCCTTTAATAGTTAAGATATATCATAACATTTATATATCATCTTAAGGTTTGCAAAGCCTTTCATATATATATCATGTCATTTCAGAATCACAACAATCCTTGAGTGGTAGGTGCTATTAGCATCCCCCTTTTCCAGCTGGGAAAATTGAGGCAGACAGAGGTTAAGCAACGTGTCCAGGGTCACACAGCTAGTAAACATCTGAGGAAAGATTCAAACTCAGATCTTCTTGACTCCAAGTCCAATACCCTATCCACCACTCCACCTCTCTGCCTAATTCATCTTGCCTCTTTTTTTTTTTTTTTTTTTGCTTTTCGGAGGGCAATTAGGGTTAAGTGACTTGCCCAAGGTCACATGGCTAGGTGTTTTGTTTTGTTTTTTGTTTGTTTGTTTGCATCTTGCCTCTTAAGAAGTGAGTAGGGTGGCTAGGTGGCGCAGTGAGTAGAGCGTCAGCCCTGGAGTCAGAAGGACCTGAGTTCGGATCCGACCTCACACACTTAACGCACACACAAATAAAAACCTAGCCGTGTGACCTTGGGCAAGTTACTTAACTCCAATTGCCCTCCAAAAAGCAAAAAAAAAAAAGTGAGTAGTAGAGTGGGGGTTTGAACTTAGGTCCTCTTTCTACCAAGTCTTTTGAAGTCTTCCTGCTGCATAGAGAGGGAGAAAGCTGTACTTACCAGCTGTAAGCCTGGTATATAATGGGAGAGAGAAGGAAGAAGGAAGAACAGAGGGCATTATAATTAAGGATTTTTTAAGAAAGAAAAAAAAACTCATACAGTCACGTGGGGAATGAGTTAGAGAATCAATAAAAATAGAATTGATAAATTGTCCAGCCACAGCAAGGGCACAGAAATTTGTGGTCACTGAGACTAGATTGTACTGCCTACTATCTGTCCCAGGACTTCTAGAAGGATAGAATGAGATAATATCTATCCTTTAATGCACTGGGTGAATATTAGTCATTATAATTATGACCCCATGCAAGAAAGCTTTCTTTCCATGTTCATTCTCTGGGAGGAACCTCATTCATCAATAGTCATTCCTCCCAAGGAACACATAGAAGTGTTTTTTTTCCTTCACCCACCGGGAATCAAACTGACCAGGCGATACAGGTATTTATGATCTCGTGCTTGAGAGCACAGGCATAAAGCAATCTCAGTTGTGCATTTATCACCTCTTATGTTCTCCACGTAGTAATTTCTCTCCACCTTAGCCAGGAGTCCAGTACAGAAAGGAGGGAGAGGCCCAGGGCATCTGCAATGTCACTTACAACAATAAACCTCTTACCCAATCTACCCTGTATATGGGCAGGGAGTGGGAGGGGGGCATCACATACATAGAAATGCCCCAATCTTGTGGAAAAAGACTAAGGGCACCTTTAGAAAAGGAAACTTCATTGCCAAACCTCTTGAAAATGTTGTCTATACCTGGTATCAGGATTTCCTTATCAGCCTCCCTCTCCAGGACCTTTTCCCATTAACTATAGGCCTGACATCTGCTAACCTCATCTCAAATGTCTTCTCTTCAGAGCCTCCAGAGCAGCACTTGCTCCTATATGTGAAGAAAGCAGAGAACCATAAAACCAGGAGAGCAAAATAGACACACTTGAAGCTGGAGGAATGAACAAGCAGATAGGAAACAAAGTCAAGAAAGGGGGGACTAGCAAGAAAAACAATTGGCCCCACCAAGATCCTGTATGCTTGGGGATTTTTAAAAAGATGACAATTCTCACAAACTCCAGGTTCTTAACTATGTAAATATGTTTTTGCACCCTCTCAAATGAGGGCATATTTGTAAAGGGTTTAACACAGTGCACACAGTGGCACACAGCAGGTACAGAATAAATGCTTGTTCCCTTCCATTCCCTTCTCCAAAGATAATTTAAGTACTTTGATCCATTTTTTAAAAAGGTTTCTAAGAGGTGGCTAGGTGGCACAGTGAATGGAACACCAGTCTTGGAGTCAGGAGGAACTGAGTTCAAATTTGACCTCAGACACTTAACACAAAAACTAACCATGTGACCCTGGGCAAGTCACTTAACCCCAATTGCCCTCCAAAAAAAGCAAAAAAATAAAAAGGTTTCTAACTCTTTTTTTAATGTCCTGGTATCTTTGCAGTATGATGAAGCTTAGGCACTCCTCAGAATAAATGCATAAAATAAAATATATGGGACTACAAAGGGAACCAGTGCCACTGGAATAAAGGAATCAAAACATTATAAAGAAAAATGACAAGTTCACCTGAACCTGGGTTACAAACTCATATGCTAAATATTTGTGAAGTTTACTTTTTCTTAAGTTTGTTTACATCAAGGAGGCCATGTGGTATGCTAGACTTAAATGTCAGCATACCTTACAGGTGTGGAGTCAGGAGTGCTGGGTTCAAAGCTTGCCTTGGGTATTTACTACCCTTGGGACCATGGGCAAGTCTCTGGTAACTTCTCAGAACTTTAGTTTCTTCTTCTGTAAAATGGGAGTAGTGACATCTATATTACAAGGTTATCAAGGGGAAAGAACTTTGTAAATCTTTTGAATAGGGCTATATTGTCACATTGCCAGTCAAACTGTAGGACTCACCTTTTTTTTTTTTTTTTTTGCTTTTTGGAGAGGGAAGGGCAGGGCAATTGGGGTTAAGTGACTTGCCCAAGGTCTCATGGCTAGTGTTAAGTGTTTGAGGCTGGATTTGAACTTGGGTCCTCCTGACTCCAGGGCTGGTGCTCCATTCACTGAGTCACCTAGCTGCCCATAGAAACTTATCGCCTCTATGTCTCTAACTTTATTTCCCAATTACCTCAACTTTTCCCCCTCAAAAAAATTACTTTGTGTTATTCTATATGTTTTAGACACTTAAACAGATGAGTGTTGTCTTCCCCAATAAAATGTTAAATGCTAGTTGAGGGCTGGTATTTCATTTTTGTCTTTGTCTTTATTCCCTGTCCCTGACACACAGTAGGGCTTGACAAATGCTTTTTGACTCATCGGGATAAAAATAGCACCTAGAACACAGGATTGGTTCAAATGAGATAAAATATGGAAACTTTGAAAACTCTTAAATTGCCATATAGATGTCAGCTATTGTGTTTTAATTATTATTACTGCTATTTTATTGTCATTGTCTTGACATTACAGAATGGTGACTTGGTACAGAGACAAAAAACTAAATGTCTTATTTCTGTCCTTTAAACAACAGAATCTGTGGTCAACAATACTCCCCACTCACTTAGATTATAATACCAAGCAACTTCTAAAATACAACACCAAAAAACCAATGATTTTGAAAAGCAGATGATTTCATTAGAGGCTTATACTAAAGTCTGGTTTTCCTAAAATCGAAATCTATTTAAAGAAATTCTAGGAAAACATAGTACTTTTGTTATACTCCAAATCACGAAAGAACCCTAGGACATAATTTTTCTTTGAACTACATAAAACTGGACCAAATAACAACAACAAGAAGTCGCATAAGTCCCCATCTCTGTGCCAGCACATGAAAGCTGGAGATAGTGTGAATATATTTAAGCCTAATCACCATATTATACATAAGCTGCAACAGCTAATTCATCCTAGCCCAGAACTCATTTCAAACCAATCCCCCAACAGCAGCTGAATGAGTAATGGACAATTACACTAGTCCCTTACACTTATAGTAGGCCGCTCTCAAGACAAATGCTAAAGAACCAAGGTGGGGGGAACCCCAGCATGTTGTCCTCCTCAGTATATTATATGGAACACACACAAAGCATAATCACACCTGTTTTGTTAGATCTTTATTCTGTGTTCATAGAAAATGTATGTAAATTGGTACTAGCAACTATCTGCTGAGATAGCTAGCCACCTAAAATAGGAAAGGTGCATTCAAAAGAAAACCATCTTTATACTTGGATTTATTTAATTTGTCTGATTTGGAACAGATGATTAGTTCATTGTAATTAACTTGAGGTTTCACAAAGTTAGAAATGCAAAAGACATAAAAGAGGGGGGAAAAGGCAAAATAGTCTATGTTTCTAGTGGTACATTAGGTGACAATATAAATACTATCTTTATTCTCTGTAATAGCATATCTTCATAAACAGATGCAAATCTTTTAAGACTGGCCCAGTTAAGCATTGGGCTGATGAAGGCAAGACTCTTCCGTGTATCTCTGTAAGCTTCATACAAGGAAACAAGTAGCCCCATAAATACTAACACACACACACACACACACACACACACAACACAACACACACACACACGCACACACATCAGACAGCATTTCAATCCCACAAATTTGGATCCTTTATCAGCACATCTGTCCCACAGATTTGTACCCTCAATCCCAGTGGGATTGGATTGGAAAGAGTCTGGGTGGGTCAGTTCTACTAGGCAAAAATAACAATGACTCCAGAATAATAGGACTTTTGCAAAGGGTGGGGGGAAATTATAAGCTGTGTTTAGGGAGGATGTTACTTTATTCTCTAACTGTCATTTAACTGTGATCAAAGCCCCTTGCTTTGCCAGTAAACAGCATTGGATTAAGATGGGTTCTTTTACATACATACATACATACATACATACATACATACATACATACATACATACATTTGCCAAAAGGTGAAACAGAAGAGACACCAAAACATCAACAAATTATAAGGAATTATAGGGAATTTTGTGGAAATTCGCTTAAAAAATTCACTGACAAATCACTATGTATTTGGTTTTAAATGACTACCTTTATGTGACTAAATCATTTCCGATGTTCCCAATCACTTCTCAAATTACATGCTGGAAGATGGACAAGTACAAAGTTAGACATGGGACAGCCATAAAGTTATGTTGCTAGAATAAAAAACAGCATTTTCTGACATTTTCAAAGGCAATGTTATGGAGTAGATTTCACTGAGAAGTTGGCAGGGCATAGAAGGCTGCCCATAGAGCCAGAAAGGCCTGAGTTCAAGTCAAGCTTCTGACTGATACTGGAAGATCAACCCTGGGTAAGTGTTTTAATCTTTTAGTTCCTGGAACATAGTTGCCAAGCAGTAACCACCATAATAAATACTATCCAGACCCTAATAGCTGTGTATTGAATGGGGTGATGTGACACCTGCTCCTTTAAGATGAATTGAGATAGAGAAGAATCCTATCTCTTTCCTCATAATTTCTCCCTCGGGCATTAAGTGGTGCAATGGTTAGAGGGTTGGCCTTGGAATCAGATAGACAGGGGTTCAAGGCCGCCTCAGACAGATACAAACTAGCCTCTTGAGCAAAGCCAAGTCCTTAACCCCCGGCAACTCTCTGAGAGGAAGTTACCGAGTAGCCCAGCTCTACCAAGGGAGGGAGTTTCCATTCTACAAATCTCCCCCACGGGAATGAAATCCCGGATAGAGAGATCCGAATAAAAAGAATAAGAGTGAGGACAGTAACTTGGGGGAAGAGTAGGCTGAGAAAGAGGAGGAAAGGCGGAGTCTTGGTCTTTTCCTGGGAGAGGCTGAGGCTCCAGCCTCAGTGCTAAGAACTTCAGGTCCCGAGTGCTTTTGCTCCTGGAAATGTGAGTCAGAGGACAAGGTACATTATCCACTTTGCTGACCTGCGTAACACAATCCGCACTTTTTGTTTTGCTTCTCTCCCTCTTTTTTCTGGGCTCCTGAAAATCGTGCTGCCCAGAACCAATTACGGCTGAATTACCTACAGACACAGAGAGGAACCCAGGGCGGGTCACAGGGCTGCGGGACTTACAGACCTAACCACCATGCAGACGGGAAGGCAGGCTGGCAAGCGCCCTGGGACACTCTGGCCATCAGTTTCCTCCTCTGGAAAATCGGGAGATTGGACTAGATACCCTGTAAGAATTGTTCCAGCTCTAAAACTTAGCATTCCATAGGTATGTCTTCCCCACTTGTGGGCTGGGACAGCTCCCTCACCTTTGGCCACCAACCCGGAGCTCCAGGGGCCAGGGAATGGAAGCCTGGGACAAGGAGTGGGAGCCCTGGGGCCACCAAGGTTGACCAGGGGAAACATACACATGCTGCATCTTGCCACGCACGCCACGGGACCTCTGCAACCTAGCAGAGTTTCCCAACTACTCAGCAGGGGACTCGGGGCTTCACTCGAAATCCCCAGCCCTTCCTGGACAGGCGCTCTGTGCGGGTACTCGCCCGTCCACCAAGGGGCGGCGTGACCTCACAAGTCCACCTCAATCACAGGCTGCCTGCCCTCCTGGACCCCGCACCCAACTCACCGCTCACGCTCGCCCCCGCCCGTCTTGGGGCGCTCCGCTCCCTGTCCCGGACCCCGGGAACCGGGTGCCCGCAGCCTGGCCCGAGGACTGCTGCATGCCCGTGTGTGAGTGAGTGTGATTGTGTGTGAGGGTGCCCGTGCCCCCCGCCCTTCCTCCGGGTGGAGGAGAGAAGAAGAGGACAGGGAGAGAAAGAGGAGTAGGAGTAAGTCTACTGCGGAGGAGAATCGGACCAGAGAAAAAGTTTGGCCCAGCCGAGGGCGGGGAGCTGCTGGAGTAGAAGGGGCTGGGCCCCACCTCCCTGCCCCTCCCCGTCCCGCCCCACCCCGGCTGCTAGGCTGGCCTGGCGCCCAGGAGCGTCTAGCCGGTTCCCACGGGATAGAAAGAACTCCCTCTCCCCCACCCCACCTCCTAGAAGGAGGCTGGGCCGCGCCAGCTGGCAGTGCAGGGGCAGCCAGTGGTGTGATCCAGCTGCTGCCACCTTTACTTTCCCCTCCACCTCCCCGAGGGCATGCTGGTATACATAGCTTCTTCCTAATATCCCCGACCCCCCTGCACAGCCCCCCTCACACCCTTTAGTCCAGCGCGTCGAATTCTGTGCCTGAGGGAGAGAGCACAGAACTAATTTTGACGAGACCCCGAGAAAGCAATAGCCCCGACCTGCAGTCACACTGGGGAGGAAGGTGCTTAGACAGCCTGCCCAAACTCAGAAGTTGGATTCTAACAAGCTCCAGGCTCATGCATCAAAATTTCAGTGGCTCTGTGTCCAAGGACATGGATACAGGCTCTAAAGCCTCTGATGGCAATTTGTCTGTGCCTTTATAACTCTTGTCTAATGTCCTTCCTTAGAACACCAACTCAGACCCTGGGGTCTTTTAGGTTTTCAAACATTCCTCCCCGAGTCCCAAGACCAACCTAAAACCTGAGGACTTAACATAAGCAGGTATGACCTAAAAGGGGGTGGGGGTGGGGATGGGGATCGTAGCATGCAGAGTAGTGTAGTTTAAAAGTTTATCCTAGAATACGACCCAAGCTTACATCCTACCACCTCCTTCCTCCTCTGCCGTCTAAGAAGCCACTTAAAAAAAGAAAAAGTAAACAGTTTTGAGATTTTTTTTGAACAGCAGACATAGAAAGTCTCCAGTGACCCACCAGACAGAGGAATAATTAATGAAAACCATGGTAAGGCAGCCCCTGTTATTCTTTCTGAGCTGTACATCAAAAACAGGGTGACAAAGATACGCGGGGGCGGGGGGGGGGAGAAGAAATTCCCCTCAGTACCTCAAGGGGACATTACATCAGAGGAGAGAGCAAGATCACTCTGGGGAGGTGCAAGAGGAGAAAGGTTGGAATTGAATAATCTAAATTAGATCCTTTTTCAAAACCTTTAAAGGATTAAAGAACATGAAATTTATGGTGCTTCAAATTCATTTTGAAAATAAAACAAATGGGGGCAGCTAGGTGGAGCAGTGAATAGAGCACAAGTCCTGGAGTCAGTTCAAACCCACCTCAGACACTTAACACCCACTAGCCTTGTGACCTTGGGCAAGTCACTTAACCCTAACTGCCCTGCCTTCCCCCCTCTAAAAAAGAAAAGAAATGGAAAGCTTAAGTCTGAAGTACAATAACATCATCCTTCTGACCTGCTCAAATGACCATGGGATCAAAAAATTCAGTTCTTCAAAAATTCATCAAGAATGGGGAGGGTCTTTATCTGACATTCATTGATAAAGCTCTCCTGCCTTATCTCATATTACTCTTCTTGCAGTCTGCACTCAAGCCAAATTGCATCACTCTTTCCTTCCAGCACAAGTTACTTTCGGTAACTTGATGCTGACTTTTCTCTGGTCTTTTGACTTGATAAGTCTCCCATCCCACCTTCAGCTAGTGAATTACAGTTCACCCTTCAAAGTTCAAGTTCAATGCTATCTCCTCCCAGGAGCCTTCCCTAATTCTTCCCAACTACTACCTCCCTTCTTTTCTCCTTAGAGAGAACACCGATAAGTATCTTTTCTCACCTGGTACTTCATTTTGCAATTCTCTAATGCACTTATCCTGTGATTCTGTTTATTATACAGTAGTTGTCTGTGTTTCTACCTTTTGCCTCTACTAGAATATAAACTTCACAAGGGCCAAGACTGTTCTAATCTAAACTTATAAATTCCCCCTGAATCTTGCATAGAATTCTGCATGCAGGTGGTACTTAATAAATATCCCTTGAATCAATAGGCTAATCTACACAGAGAAATGTATTTGATATAATTCAAAGTCTAAATATATCAAATGTGTATAAAACAACAAAGAACGTGTTATGCCCAGCTTAAAAGAAGCCAGACATAACACATTGATTGGATGAATTCCTAATACTGTAATATACATAGGAGAGGGGGCAACTAGGTGGCACAGTGACTAGAGCCCCAGCCCTGGAGTCAGGAGGACCTGCGTTCAAATCTGACTTCAGACACTTAAAACACTTAATTAGCTGTGTGACCTTGGGCAAGTCACTTAACCTCAATTGCCCTGCCTTACCCCCTCAAAAAAAAAAAGACATAGGAAACCTAATATGGAAGGAATCAAGAAATAAAGTGACATATCACTAATTGGACCCTAAAATATGCAATAGGCACTCCCCTAAAGGGTTGTAATTCAAAATAATTATTTGTCGAGTAGAAATTCTGCGTTTATTACTGCTTGATCATTGAATCACAGGACTGAACAGTCAAGTAGATTTTATAGTTTTATCAAGTTGAACCCCATCATTTTGCAGAGGAAACTGAGAACCAGAGAGGTTGTTCCCAAGGTGATGAAATGGGGGATACAGAAGTACAAAATATGGTCTTTGTACCAAAAGGAGGTTAGAAGAGACTAACCACAAGAAACATATGAAACTAGCAAATATGTAACAGTATAAAACAAAAATGTTAAAGCTATGGTACCGTGACAGAAAGACTTCTCCCCATTATCTAAAAGGGAATGTGAATCTAGTTGTGGTCCCAGACAGAGACAAAATGGAGATCCTATGTAAAGTTCAGTTGCACACTCTGCCTTCCCTAACTCACCCCAAAACTAATGTATGTAAAGCTATTTATATGAACCGTCATGTTGCATAAGTGTAAGTCATTTTTCTGACAAAGCTCTTAGTCCCTCCCCCTTCGGAAAGTAACCAAGCTGATTGTCTCTTTCCCACTATTTCCTTTCTTCTCTCAGAAAGATAATAACAACTGATATGGATAAAATGCTTTGAAGTTTGCCAACTTCAGCCCTTCACATATATTATTCAACTCTATAGAATATGTACTATAGGATTATCCCCATTTTACAGATGAAGGAAATGGCCTGGAGAAATTAAGAAACTTGGCCATGGTCTTATAACTAGTAAGTTTTATTGACTTATTTCAATTGTTTCAGTTGTGTCCTACTCTTCACGATCCCATTTGGGGTTTTCTTGAGAAAGATGCTGGAGTGGTTTGCCATTTGCTTCTACAGCTTATTTTACAGATGAGGAAACTGACACAAACAGGGTGAAGTGATATGCCCAGAATCATACAGTTAGTAAGTGCCAGAGGCTGAATTTGAACTCATGAAATCATCTTCCTGATTCCAAGCCCAGGGCTCTATACACTATGGCACTGCCTAGATGCTTCACTATAGCAGTGCCTGACCCAGAGTAACTACTTCATAAATGCTTGTTGATTAATTGATTGTCAGAGGCAGTTTCCTGACTCCCAAGTCTAGCACTATCTACTACAGTGAGAATCCTTCTCCAACTTTTACTCTGCCTTTCACTACTCAAATTTCAATTAATTCTCTCTTAGGATATATCTCACTCTCAGATACTTATACCCCTTTCTTAACTCTTTCCTCCTTCTCTCCAAGATCTTGCTTTTTTTTTTAAAGGAAAAACTTATCCTCTCCTCCTCTATCACATTGATGAGCTCCAAGGAAATTGTACTAATCATGACTGATAATAGGAATATACCTGTATGAAGAAAAAAGGAAAGTTTAGTAAGGGATGCTGCTATCAACCTCTAAAGCCCTTAAAATTGTCCAGGAGTTTGCTTAAGATTTGCCACAAGGCACTCTCCTGCTCCAACTAAATCTTTTAAGATTATCTCCAAACAGAGTTCCCAGTCTTTTATCTAACCAGTAAGTAGCTTGATGGAGACTGATCATCTCCATAGCTCTTCACCCCTCGAGTTGTCTGGAGCTCTCCCTAGAATAGCTGAATATTTAAAAGAAATGAGTCTTAGAACCCCTCCTGATCCAATCAATTGACTTTTTTTTTTCTTGTAGTCAGTGGCCATTTTTTGCATTTAAGAATTATACAGGTTAGTTGTGGTCGTCCCTATAGGCAACCAACCAATCAGATTGTGAATTCCTTGAGAACAGAGACTGGTTTCTTTGTTTTTGTTGTTTGCCTCCCACCCCCTTTTATGTACTTCCAGTGCTTAGCAGAGTCTCAGACATAACAGATGCTCATTGACTTAATTTAACACTTGTCCTACACCCTACATCATCTGATTCATGCCTTACCCTAATTAGCCTGGTGTGTCCTTTCCCAAAGTACTCTATCATTCCTTTGTCTGCCAAATGCTCCTTTGATTGGTTTTCAGCCTCTATAGGTCAGTGAGGCATATTATATTAATTAAGTAACTACAAAAGAAAAAATAGAAATAGCACTAGACATCATAGATTGTATCTGCATTTTCATTGCATTTTTTCCTCCTCTGTTCACTCAAAATTTCCTTTATCATCCGTGCCCAGTAATTCTATATGTCTCTAAAACATGGAACATTATATTCTCCAAAGAATCAAAATTGTAGGTGACTCAAAAGTCAATAGTAGGTTTAAATAAACTGCAGAAAAAGATTCAGGATGCTTCACACAGAAACAACCTTAAAAGTTCTCAAAAAAGAATGTTTGGTTGGGGGCAGCTAGGTGGTGCAGTGAATAGAGCACCAGCCCTGAAGTCAGGAGGACCTGAGTTCAAATCCAGCCTCAGACACTTAATACACTTACTAGGCATGTGACTTTGGGCAAGTCACTTAACCCCAGTTGCCCTCTTAAAAAACAGACAGACAGATAGATAGATAGATAATGGAGAGATACATAACAGACGAGAGAGAAAGAGAGATGGATGGAGGGACAAAAGAGATAACAGATAGATAACAGGCAGATAACTAGATAGATAGATAGATAGATAGATAGATAGATAGATAGATAGAGTGTGTATTGTGTATATATGAAGCCTAAACATATAAAGAAGCAGTTAAAGGGATTGATATCTTAGGAATCTTTGCCACCTCCCTCCAAGGAATACTCTGCTTGCTCCCTTTAGAGAGGAGGAAATAAACTTGAATTCTATCTACATGACTCCCTAAATACTTCAGTTGAAAAGGAAAAGGTGGTAGAGCTTGGAGTGAGGAGGTTAGAGCTGCCCTCTGCCACATTGGATCACACCTAGAAGAGTAAGTTCTACATCAGGCACTACATTGTAGGAAGTTTGTTGGCAATCTGGAGGAGGGTGACAAGGATAAAGAAGGGCCTGAAAACTATGCCACATTAGGACAGGGGAAAATGAAAACAAGCCAGAGCTATTTATCCTAGAAAAGAAGAGTGGGGCAGGGGGAATCGAGGATCTAAGTTGAGGGCCATCTTATAGAGGAGGAATTAAACTGTCTCCTTAGTCAATGAGTATTTCTTAACCCTATGTGTGTAGTCCGAAAAGGAGAATTAGAAGCTATGGGTGAAAATTGCAATGACAAATTTCTGTTTGATCTAAGAAAAAACAAGCTAACATTTAGAGCTGTCAAAAAGTGAAATGGGTTGTGTTGGAAAATAATGGGGTCTCTCTCCCCAGAAGTCTTCAGCAAGACTAGATGATAGGGGTGGTGACTGAAGACGTAGAGGAATTTATGAGGCTGCCCACAAGTATTAATTGAGCACTTCCTATACTTCAGGCACAATGTTAAGCAATGAGGATACAAAAAAGGAAACTTTCTAGGTACGGGTTGGACTAAATGGTATCATCTGGAGCCCTATCCAACTCTGAAATGACATTAAAAATGCAGGGCAGGGCTTAGATTCTAAAGTCTGCAAGAACTTTCCTTAATGAGGCTGCTATAAAGAGGAGACCCAGCAGTTAATGAATATAGTAATCTATTGTTCGATAAACCCAAAGACCCCAGTTTTGGGGATAAGAACTCACTATTTGACAAAAACTGCTGGGAAAACTGGAATATAGTATGGCAGAAACTGGG
Source organism: Gymnobelideus leadbeateri (assembly GCA_011680675.1). Taxonomy (NCBI): domain Eukaryota; kingdom Metazoa; phylum Chordata; class Mammalia; order Diprotodontia; family Petauridae; genus Gymnobelideus; species Gymnobelideus leadbeateri. The sequence goes on along the minus strand of WOXC01005964.1, from coordinate 35,978 downwards.
CATAGACCATTATCTGACACCATATACCAAAATCAAGTCTAAATGGGTGCATGATCTAGGTATAAAGGCTGATACTGTAAGCAATCTGGGAAAGCAAGGAATAGTTTGCCTGTCATATTTGTGGAGAGGGGAAGACTTTAAGACCAAAGAAAAATTAGAGAGCATTATAAAATGCAAAATGGATAATTTTGATTACATTAAATCAAAAAGCTTCTGTACAAACAAAGCCAATGTAACCAAGATTAGGAGGGAAGTGGAAAATTGGGAAAGAATTTTTACAACCTGTGTCTCTGATAAAGGACTCATTTCTAAAATATACAGAGAACTGAGTCAAATCTACAAGAATACAAGTCATTCCCCAATTGATAAATGGTCAAAGGATATGAATAGGCAGTTTTCAGAGGATGAAGTTAAAGATATCTATAAGCATATGAAAAAATGCTCTAAAGCACTACTGATTAGAGAAATGCAAATCAAAACAACTCTGAGGTACCAGTCAGATTGGCTAAGATGACAAAACAGAAAAATGACAAATGCTAAAGAGGATGTGGACAAATTGGAACTCTAATGCATTGCTGGTGGAGTTGTGAACTGATCCAACCATTCTGGAGAGCAATCTGGAATTATGTCCAAAGGGCTATAAATAATTTCATATCCTTTGACCCAACAATACCACTTCTAGGGTTGTATCCCAAAGAAATCATAGAAGTGGGAGGAAGACCCATGTGTACAAAAATATTTATAGCAGCTCTTTTTGTAGTGTCAAAGAACTGGAAATTAAGGGGGTGCCCATCAATTGGGGAAAGGCTGAATAAGTTGTGGTATATGCATGTAATGGAATACTATTGTGCTATAAGAGACGAGGAGCAGATGGACTTCATCCTGGAGAGGCTTATACAAACTGATGCTGAGTGAGAAGAGTAGAACCAGGAGAAATTTGTACACAATTACAGACACAATGTATGTGTGAAGACCAACTTTGATAGATTGGACTCTTCTCAGCAATGCAGGGTTATAAGTCACCTCAAAAGACTAATGATGGAGAGAGATGTCTACATCCAGAGAAAAAATTGAGTTTGAATCCAGATTGAAGCGCACCACCTGCGCTTTTTCTTTCTCTTGCTTGGTTTTGTTTTCTTTTCCCATTGTTCATTCCATCTGATACAGTCCTTCTTTATAACCTGACTAATGTCTAATGTGAAAGTATTTGCAGATCCTATACTTGATTGTATGCCATCATGGTAGGGGAGCGGGGGAGGAGGGAGGCAAAATTTGAAACTCAAGGAATTGTGGAACTGAATCTTGTAATCTAAAAGTAAACAAATGAATTAATAAAGACCAAAAATTTTTTAAAAAGAAAATAATCATTTTCTTAATGTTTATTTCTCTTTACTAACTTCTTGGAGGTCTACTAAAAATCCAGATTCCTTCTTTTTCCTTACAAAATCTTTCTGTTGGGTTTCCTTTTTCTCCCTGGATTTCTTTGTGCCTACCACCACACAAAAGACCCCTGACAGGAGCTAATCAACAGCTAAGAGTGTCCTAGTAATGAAAATGAAACAAAATTAGAAACTTCTCCCTCTGAGGGCTATTTTCCAAGACCGATATTCTTGTTTACAAATCAACTGTTGTATTAGGCTTATAAACCCACCTGCAAAATTAAAAGATTCGGAATTGCATCTGGCTTCAGCCCTAAGTTGATAAGATCTCTGATTTGAATAAGGAAATGCTAATTTCCTGTTGTTCTTTTCCAAAATGAAGAGCAAACTGCAAGCCTCTGAGCTTTTGCCTTTTCTTCTAAATGAACCAATTGAATTGGATTGAACCAATCATCTCTTGATATACTGAAGGTTAACAGCACTGGTTGTTTTCTCAATGCATTAGCATTCTACAGTGTTGTGCCATGCCTTGGATTGTACAAACATTAAATATTAATAGGGGAGGAATGCATCAAATCCAAGAGGGAAAAATCAATAAGGAAAATAAAAGTTTTTGCTTCAGATTATAATTTTTTAATTGCAGAATAATAGCAACTGACATTTATGGAGTATTTCACATTCATTGTCTGGTTGAACCCTCACAGCAATCCTAGGAGGTGGGTAGGTCCTGCAAGGATGATTATCTTCTTTTTAGAGCTGAGGAAACTGAGGCTCAGAGAGGTTCAATGGCTTGTCTGAGATTATACAGCTAACTTGTGTCTGAGGAAGGATTAGAACCCAACTGTACATCTATAATCCATTGACTTACAAAACCAAAAATGATATTAAACATAGACTAGTGGTTAGAGGACTAACCCTGGAGTCAGGAAGACCTGGGCTTAGGTCTGGTCTCTGACACATAATAGCAGTGTGGTCACAGCTATTAAATTACCTCACCTAATAGGTAGTTACTTCATTTAATCTTTCAGTGTCCCAGTAACTCTCTAAGGTTGTGAGCTACAGAGAAGCTGCCTTTCAGTGGGAAAGGTCTCCATACCAGGAGCTCTCATTGAGAGACAGACAGAGAGAGACAGGAAAAGGGGGAAGAGAGAGAAAGGGGAAGTGATAAGGGTTGAGAGGGTAAACACGAGGGGAGGGTGGAGTGAGAGGAGTAGATATGAGAGGGGAAAGGGAGGGAGAGGAGGAGGGACATAAGTAGACTCGGGGTAAATACAGATATATGTACAGATGTTGATATAGACAGATATAGATATAGTTATAGATATAGATATATGCAAGATAAGACAATTAAAACAATAGCTAAAAAGAACTCTATCAAGTCCCAGACTAAGTTATGCCTAACTTTCTAAATTGCTTTGACCTCCTGCTCTCCCCGCCCCCATCAGAGTTCTGTGGCTTACCTTGAACATGATTCTCTTTATTGGGAGATAGTCTTTGACCAATCAATTTCAGAAACATCTCTCCCCACCACCAGATGATGTCACAGAATGTAAAGGGAAGATGTCCAAGGTAAGAAAATTAATGAAGTGTTAAATTAACTGTAAAGATGATAGTGAAAACATTTCTCTAATTAAATTGGAAGAGGAGCTTGGGACCTTCGGGCTGAAAATTGGACACACTGCTGGGGGCCTTTAAACAGCTCAGCCAGCCAGCCTTCATTGTTGAGGTTCACGATTTGAGTATACAGGCTAGGAGCAGCTATACGGAGGAGATTCCATCTACCTCTATCAAAGGGCAGTAGTAAGGAAGGAGAGCATTTTTCAATTCTCCTTCAATGGCCATAGCATGTAACAACAGAATTACTTACTCAGTGGAAGAAAACCCATCCAGAAGTTCAATAGTTGGTCATTTCTACAGAGTTCAAGGCATATTTGAGGGACCAAAACCAGATACTCTAGTCAGACATAGATTCGAAGAGAAAGTGGCTTGAGAGAAAGCAACCTCAAAGAGAATGAAACTTGATAGCAGGAGGGGAGACAGCCCTGGATTCAAGGGAGAAGCAGCCCTGGAAATCAAGAATTTGCCTATAGAGAGGAGTAGACCCTGGAAGCCTAGAGGAGCAACCTACACACTGTGGTTAAGGAAGAGTTTCAGGAGACATAGGATGCTGGGATCCAATGGAAATAGTTATAAATTGTTTTGACCACGTGTGTTGCCTATATTTTTGCTTGCCTACCATTGAACTCAAAGATCTTTGCTCACTCTTCCTATGGATGCTGAATATTTGTAGGAAAATGCACCCTCAGGTTTATTGAGGGGATATTTTTTAAGAACAATAGTCTTGGGGTGGCTAGGTGGTGCAGTGAGTAGAGCATTGGCCCCAGAGTCAAAAAGACCTGAGTGAAGATCCAGCCTCAGACACTTAATGCACACACAAACAAAAACCTAGCCGTGTGACCTTGGGCAAGTTACTTAACCCCAATTGCCCTCCAAAAAGAAAAAAAAAAGAACAATAGTTTTACCATTCCATTTTAGGAAATGCTTTTGATTTAGCTAATTGTGTCCACTGATTCAACACTGGGGGCTTATGAGATATGTTTCAGGTGGTTCAGAAACTTTGAATCTAAAAATGTCAACTGCCCTCTGGGGACCTAACCTCAAAATCTGAGTGTAAGTTGAGAGAGTACGACAAAGATGGGAAACAGGGGTAGGGTGTCGGGGGCAGGAAGGGACTACATCTTCCAAATTCAAAATCTGGCTCTAATACAGGAATGAACCTTCACTCCCAGCACTCCCCCCTTACCACTTGACTGATTTGCCCCGTTTACTCTCTCCCTTGTTGATTTTAGATGTTCCATTGGGTTTGATTATTTCTATGCAGATGATTCCCTGATTGACATCTGCAGCCACCTAAAGAACATTTCCACCTATCAAGTTGGCACCTCAAATTGGGCATATCCTAAACTGAATTTACCCTTTTCCCCTATGATCCTGCCCCTCTTCCCAACTTTCCTGTTTTTGTTTTCCCCTAATGATGGGAGTAGGAGGAATGGAAAATGGTTAAGATGCCCATTTCATTGATCGATAGGAACACAGGATTCTTACACAACATATCTTTCTAGATCATACATTCTGGACATCCATACTAGATTGGTCCAGAGAAGATAAGTAGCAACAATGATGAAAAAGACAACACATTCTGAAAAGATGTCACTAGGGAGAGGTTTTTAATTTTTTTTTCCTTCAGAGTAATAATCATTCAAGTGACATAGCACTTTAAAACTTACAAAGTGCACAAATAGTAGTATTATCATTGCTACTTTATCAAAACTGTGGAAACTGAGACTCAGATAGGTTAAGTAACCTGCCCATGGTCAAACATATGTCTGTCTTTATTATTCTTGGGAAATTTATACCCTCTATGAAAATTTTTAAAAAGAAAATAAGAAAACTAGTCAGTAAGATTAGTGAGGTACATGAAACAGATTGAAGATTAATTCAATCATCCATTAGCAAACATCTATTCAATGCCCTATGTACACTATGGCACTAGGGAGATACAAAGGACCTTCCATTCTTTGGAGGGGAGGAAATGTATATTTATAAGCATATAAAAACTATGTAAGATTAAATGCAATGTAATGAGAGAAAACAGAGGCCCCAATAGCTGGGAAAAACATGTTATGTAGAAAATGGTACTTGAAGGGCAGCTAGGTGACACAGTGAATAGAGTGCCAACCCTGGACTCAGGAGGACCTGAGTTCAAATCTGGCCTCAGACACTTAACACTTAATAGTCATGTGACCTTGGGCAAGTCACTTAACTCCAATTGCCCTCCCTTCTCCTAAATGGTACTTGAGTTGGCAACCTCTTCCACAGACTATGGAAAGCTAGAGATATTGCAGTACAGTCAGAAGAATGCTGGATTCACAATCAGAGAAGCCAAGGTCAAGGTTTGGCTTACCAATGTGACCTTGGACAAATTGCCTCAGTCTCTTCATCTGTACAATAAGACTTTTTGATTGGATAACACATAAAATCCCTTCAACATTTAAACCTATGAACAAACAGCTGCTGAATACAAATCTTTTAACTAATAAAGAAAGGAAAATGTTCCATTTGGACAGGGAGTAGAGTCTTTGGTTTTAACTCTGAATGGAAAGTTACTTCAGATAGTGAGTGAGACAGTTACCAAAGTGTTAGGCAAATTCTGAAGAGACTAAGGAGGGAGGAGCTAGGCAGAGCTAGGTATAATTGGGGTGGGGGTGGGAGGGCTAAATTTGTAGGAGATAGGAGAGCATGTCCGGCATATTTAGTTCATTTTTAATAGGGTACTTGGTGTATTTTCAAGGTATTTGGCAACTTTGGGGAGAAAGTATGGTGTAATAGAAAGAAGTTGGACTCAAAATTTAAGTCTCCCTTCTGATGCTAGCTAAGCCTCAGTTTCCTCATCTTCAAAAGGGTCATAATAATACCTATGAATTACTATTATTACAAAGTGGGCAGCTAGGTGGTACAGTGGATAGAGAGCTAGACCTGGAGTTAGGAAGACTCATTTTCCTGATTTCAAATCTGGCCTCAGACACTAACCCAGGGTAAGGCACTTAACCCTCTGTTTTAGTTTCCTCACCTGTAAAAATGAACTGGAGAAGGAAATCACTCCAGTATTTGCCAAGAAAATTCCAAATGGGGTCACAAAGAGTGAGATAAGACTGAAGAATAAATCATTACAAAGTCACAGATTTGTTGTGATAATCAAATGATACATTATATACTAATTACCTTGCAAATCCTAAAGAACTTTAATTCATAAAGATCCTAGGAGAAAACTTACAGGGCAATGGTTGAGTGAGAATTTATTTCCAGATCATCCCTGCTCCCTCAACCCAGATATACAACCTCTGGAAAGAGAAAGAAAACAAGCCAGAAAAATATTGAACCAACAAAAGAAAAATCAACTACCATTCAAATCATTCTTCAAATGACCCTACTTTCTAGAATTCTGTAACAGTGGAATACAAGCCTCCCTTTATGAATTGTCTTCCCCCATTAGAATGCAAGCTCCTTGAGGTAGAGGTTGTCTTATTTTTCTGCTTATATTCCTAGTATTTAGCACAGTGCCTGGCATGTAGGAAGTCCTTAACAAATGCTTGTTGACTTCTTGACACAAGGTCTGAAAGGTTCTGCGGACTTCAAAACATCACATTGGTGATGCACTGTCTCCTCTTGACCTTTCTGCATCCTTTGATGCTGTTAACCATATTCTCCCTTCAGGATACTCTCTCCTTTATGGGGTTTCATGACACTGCTCTCTATTGATTTTCCATCCTGCTTTCTAAGACTCCTTTGTTAAATTGTCATCCATATTATGCCTCTTAACTATGGACATACCTCTCCAAGTTTCTCTCCTGAGTGTTCTTTCTGTATACTCTTACTGGGTGACCTCATCAGTTTCCATGTGCTTAATTATGTATCTGAATACAGAAGGCTCCCAGGTCTGTGTATCAAGTCCTAATCTCTCTTCAAAGCTCCTATCCCACATCAACAACTGCCTAGTGGACATTTCATATTGGATGTCTCATAAATATCTCAACATGTCCAAAATGAAATTCATTATTCATTCTCTCAAAACCTATGCCTCTTCCAAACTTCCCTATTTCTTCTGAGAGTATCACCATCCTCCTTCTTGTCACCCAAGTTTGAAACCTCAACGTTATCCTCAAGTCCTCATTCTCCCTCACCCCACAAATGCAAGTAGTTACCAAATTCTGGGTTTTTTTCTATTTCTTGAGCATCTCTCACCCTTTTTGCCCCACCCACCTAGCTACCACACTAGTTCATGCCCTCATAACCTCTCACTTGGACAATTCTAATAGCCTCCTAATTTGTTGCCTTACATTATTCCTCTCCCCACTCCAATCCACCCTTTATAATATAGCTGATTTTCCTAAAGCACGGGTCTGACCATGCCCCCACACACATACACACACACACACACACACACACACACACACACACACAGAGCGAGAGAGAGAGAGAGAGAGAGAGAGAGAGAGAGAGAGAGAGAGAGTTAATTATTACCTCTAGAATAAAATATAAACTCATCTATTTAAAACTCTTTATAACATGATCCCACCCTCCATTTCTAGCCTAATTACACATTACTCCCCTCCAAATACCCTACAACCCAGCCAAACTCATATGCAATACTACATTGGCAATCTATGCCTTTCCACTCCTGGAATCCCCTCCCAGAACATCATATTCCAAGCCCTCTGATCCTTTAATGAAGAAGCTGCTTCACCTCTACCTCCTGGAATTTGGTTCAATTCTAAACAACTCAGCAATCCAACTTTGAAAGTCTCAGGAACTTTGATCAACCACAAGTTGATTGAACAGGCTACCTAATAGAGAAGTGATATAAACTCACAGTGAAGATTGAGATTGGGGGAAGGGGGAGCAGGAAAGGGGAATCATCATGCAAAAACTTGTTTGGCTTGACAGTACATGTTTGCAAAAGGGAATTTTGTTTTTATTGCTTTTTTAATGGGGTGGGAGAGAGAGAGAAGGTAGATCCTCATTTGAAAAAAAATTTTTTTAAGACAGCTCAAATACTAATACACACACACACACACACACACACACACACACACACACAGCCTTTCCTCCCTGCCCCTAGTTGCTAATGCCTTCCTCTCTATAGTTACTAATATCTTTTGTTTCTACGTGCTTGTCTATAACTCTGTATGTATAAATTATTACTCCTTTAGAATATAAGCTTCTTGAGGGCAAGGACTCTTTTTTCTATCCTTAATGCCTAGACCAAGACCTGGCACATTGGATGCCAGTTAGGTGCTTAATCAATGCTTGCTGATTTATTAATTGCTCTTTTTTTTTGGCTTGGAGGACCAATTTAGTTTGACTCTGAGGAGATTCGCAGCAAGTTGACTACAGAGTGACACATTTTGCCACCACACCAACTCTTGAAGACCATCTTCCAAGGAGTTCAGTCGGCGTCTGCAGAGGGAGTACCCCTGCCCAAAAGGACATTGACAAACCAAGAGACCTAGAAGTTGTGAAATAAAGATAAGATAACTAAAGAGAAAGATTAGGAGAGAAGTGTATGTTGACTCAGGAATTAGAGATGCCTTGAAGAAACACTGAGGGACAAATTATAATAGATACTAGATGTCCTGAAATAAATGAGGGGAGACATGAACTCCTCTAAAAATACACAAGAGGAGATGAAAGAACCTAGGAGGCTGGAAAATAACACAGAATAATTACAAACACCATTAGAGGTGGTGAAAAGTCAAATCAAAGAACAAGGTGGAAACACATTGGGAGGACAGTCAATCACATAATATAACGGGACTAAATCAACAAATGATTGAGGAGCAAGAGAAAAAGCAACTGACTTTGAAAATAAATCCACAAGATCAAAGCTCAAAATAATAGCCCAAATGAGACAAAGAAAAAGAAAAATAGGTAAATAAAACCTGGATACAAAATGTAAAGAAATAATTGAGAACAACTCTCGGGAGCTATGAAGTGCAAACAATAGTCTGGAAAAATCAGGAATCTCCAGACACATGAGAGGGAGCGTGGCTGAGTGGATAGCATGCTGGACTTAAGAGTGAGGAGGTCTGGGCCTGAACACCTGCTTGGACACTCAAACCACTCAGCGCCTCAGTTCCCCACATCCAAAAATAATCAAATACTTTCTACCTGCCATACAGGGTTAAAATTTTAGGGTGTTATACAAATATGATTTATTATGATCACTGTTAAACTCTTAAACCACATACACACATATGATCCTTCAAACAATGTAAAAAAAGCAAAAGTCATCAAAAGGTTCAGAGTAGATGTGTAGCAGATTACTGTGCCCCCCCCCCCGAAAAAAAAAAACAATGGAAACACATACAAAACATACAGAAGGGTGAAAAGAAATAGGAGCATGGATTTAGAGCTGGGGAAAAACCTTAGAGACCATCTAGTTCAACCCCCTCATTTTACAGGTCAGGAAACTAAGGCAAGAAATACTCAATTATTTTGCTAAAGATCATATTAATAGTAATTAACAGAGTTGGGATTTACATTCAGGTCTTCTGACTCCAAAGCCAATGCTCTTTCCACTGCACTATGTTTCCTATCATGGGATTAGATGTAAAATACAGTTTCCCAGCCAATCTTTTGGAGGATGGAAGGGAAAAAAATTGATTGAACAATCAATAGGCTTTCAAATGATTAACCAAAGCAAACACCTGAAAAAAAATCCTTACTGTTAGAATTGGAGCACCACCTCATCATTTAGCTGTCTAGAGCTTAAGATACTTACTGCAGACAAAAGATTTCCATAGCTCATTTAATTGACAAACTGCAAAAAAAAAAAAAGCAGTTACCAAAGTAAGGAAAGCAGGTTGACTGTGGGGTGGCAAAGCAATTATGCTGAGGAATGTAAATGTAGCAGCCCTCTGTCCCATGGGAAGATTCATAGGATCAGAGATCAAAAATCAGAAGGGACTTTAATGCCAGCAAGTCTAACTCCCCTTCATTTTACAGATAAGGAAACTGAGGCCAGGAAGTTTAACTAACTTGCCCAAGGTCACACAGATAGTTAAACTTCCTGGCCTCAGTTTCCTTATCTGAAAAATGAAGGGGGCGCCGGCCCTGGAATCAGAAGGACCTGAGTTCGGAGCCGGCCTCTGACACTTAATCCATACAAACAAAAACCTAGCCGTGTAACCTTGGGCAAGTTACTTAACCCCAATTGCCCTAAAGGGGCGGCTAGGTGGCGCAGTGAGTAAGAGCGCCGGCCTCGGAGTTTGGATGACCTGAGATCAGATCCGGCCTCAGAAAATGAGCACCCACGCATAAATATAATGACTAGCCGTGTAACCTTGAGCAAGTTACTTAACCCCAATTGCTTTAAAAAAAATAAAAGACTCAGAAAGAGTTGAAGACTATGATGTTAAAAAAAAAAATGAAGGGGAGTAGAAACCAGTAGAAACCAGGATTTCCAACTCCAGAGGCAATCTTCTTTCCATTGTCCCATACTGCCTTTCTATTAACATGATATGTCACCCCATTCTTTTGAGGCTGCAGCAGTAATGTCTTTGAAGGAGAGACAGAGAAACAGAGTTAGAGAGACACATGAGGAGAACAAGGACCTCTCTGCTTATGTGTGTATACTTGTATGTCTTTGTTTCATATATGTTCCTTGGAAAGTCCTTTGCTCTTGGGGCTTATTAGGAGCTGCCTAGTTCTTAGGAAAAGAGAATACCTAAGAATTGGGGTGGGGGAGGGTTGACCATTCCAGAAGGTCAGCAAGAGTTTTAGCCTTGACAATGACATCTCAGCCATTTACTATTTTCTTGGGAATGTCTCTGTCAAGAGACCCTGACAATCACTCTCCCCCTAACTTTTTGCCTTTTCTCTATCCTATATGCTGGCATTTATTCCCACCTCACTTCTACTTCCTGAAAAATGCTTCCTTCAAATTTCTATTTCAGCACCATCTTCTAGATGAAGCTTTTCCTGATACCTCCTAATACTCCCCCCAAATTACTTTGCATTGAGTTTGTATATATGTGCTATAGACTTACTGTTACATACAGTAATAGTCATAGTCCATATTATCTCTTCTGATGGAATGTAAGCTCCTTTAGGCCACCTCTGTCAAGAGACCCTGACAATCACTTAGTAATCACAAAGAAATATGAAAAAGTAAATTAGAGGAGCATACATAGGAAATAGAAAGATGAAAATGGCACTATTTACGGATGGCAAGTTAGTTTCCTGAGAAAAACCAATGGACTAAATCAAAAAGGTAATAAAGATAACAAATGATTTCAGCAAAGGAACAGAATCTAAGGTATGCTCACAAAAATAATTTGAATATGTATACGCTAGCAAACACTGAGAAGAATTAATAAAAAGAGAAATCCCATTTATAATAACAACCGGAAATATCAAACAACTTGCCAAAGTACTTAGGAGATTTTTGAAAAGAGAAACTCAGGTTCAGAACTTCAGATTCATCTTCAATGCTTTCATCTCCCTCACCCTTCCAGTTAGCAGATTTTGTCCTTTCTACTTCTACAATATTGGTAATGTATTGGAGAAAGGACACAGGCTTGGGAGGCAAAAGACCTGTGTTCAAATCGTACCTCTTGATGCTTTTCACCTGAATGTCTTTGGGCGAGTCACAACCTCCCTGGGACTCAGCTTTCTCATCAATAAAATGAGAGGAATGGACTAGATTAGCATCTGAGATCCCATAAAGCTCTAGAACTATTGGATATAGAGTACAGGTCTGGAGTTCAAATCCAGTCTCAGAGACTTCCTAGATGTGTGACTCTGGGCTAGTCAATTACCCTGTTTGCCTCAGTTCTTTATCTGCAAAATGGGAAGAATAACAGCACCTAGATAGATAAGATACATGTATATATACATATATCTATATCTATAGACAGATATAGGTATAGCTATACAGCTGGGTGATATAGTGGATGGAATATCACACTCGGAATCAGGAAGACCTGAGTTCAGATCTTTACTCAGACACTTTAACTGTGGAATCCCACTTAACCCTATTTGTCTGTTTCCTCATCTGTAAAATGATAGTACCTCCTTCCCATCTGAGAATCAGATGAGGTAATAATCATAGAGCAACTAGCACAGTACTTGGAACATAGTAAGAGTTATATAAATGTTAGCTTTTATTACCATCTCTTGCATCGATGCCCTTCTCTCCACTCATACAACTTCTACCCTCATTCAGGTTCATAACCATAAAGCTATAAGGGATCTTTAAGATCAGCTAGGTGCTGTTATCTCTCCCCTGAACCAGTACAGTGGTCTCCTGAAGAGCCCAGAACCCTCTTACTCCCAGTCTCTTCTCTTTCTAAGCCATCCTTCTCACAGCTACCAAATTGATATTCCTGGAACAGATCTGATTGCCACTTCTCCCTAATAATGAATCTTCACTGTCTTCCTACTGGCACTGGGATAAAATACTTTAGGATTCATAGACTCCAACCTTCCCATTTTACAGATGAGAAAGCTGAGTCCTACAGAAGGGAACTGACTTGTCCAAGGCCCTCTAGCTGGGAAGCATTTTGAGCTTAATAAGTGCTGGTTGACTCATTGCAGAGACGACCCTGGCATGTTCCCTCTGAGTTGCCAAATCTGGTAGCCTTTCCTTAGTCCTGGTCTTTCTAAAACTATATGGCTGTCCTCTGCTAACTGCTCTCCCCTCTGAGTATTTGTTAATACCGTGTCCTCTGGGTTCTTCTCCTACTTGTCTGACCTCTTCTTCTCAGTCTCCTTTGCTGGATTGTTATTTATATCATGCTATTTAATTGCAGCTATACCTTAAGACCCTGTTTCAAGTCCCCTTCTCTTCTCTTTCCATGCTCTCTCACTTGGTGACCTCATTAACTCCCATGGGTTGTTATCTCTAAGTTTACTGGGGCAGCTAGGTGGATAGAATACCCAGCCTGGAATCAGGAAAACCTGAGTTCAAATCCAGGCTCAAATACTTATTTGCTGTGTGATCCTGGGCAAGTTATTTAACTCTGTTTATCTCAGTTTCCTCACCTGTTAAATAAGCTGGATGGAGAAGGAAATGGAAAACTACTCTGGTATCTTTGCCAAGAAAACCCCAGAAGGGATTATAAAGAGTCAGATATGACTGAAAATGACTGAGCAACAACAAAAGTGCTTATTACTCCCAGTTCTATTTATCCTCTGTTCTTGTTTCCAGTTCCACATCACTTTCTGGACACTTCGAACTGGTTGTCTCATAGACACATCAAATTCAAAATGTCTAAAATTGAACTTATCATTGTTCCTCCCAAGTCCTCTTGTCTGCTAAACTTCTTACTTTCTGTTACACCACCATTCTTCCAATCTCCCAGGTTTGGAACCTTATTGTTATCCTTGATTCCTCAGTCTCCCTCACCCCACATTCCAGTTGGTTGCCAAATCTTTTCATTTCCATCTCTGTTGTATCTGTTGCATCAGTCCACTTATCTCTACTCACATGGCTGCCATATTGGTTCAAACCATTTATTACCTTTCACCTGGACTAATTAACTAGCCTACTCCCAAATTTATTTCTCCCCTCCAAACTATCCTCTACACAGCTGCCATAGTGATTTTTTTTTCCCATAAGTATAAGGTCTAATCTTGTCATTCCTCTCTCCTCTCTAAAACCCAATGTCTCCCTATTGTCTTTACAGAAAGACGTAAACTCTTTTTTTTTTAAACAAATGCTTTATTAACTTCTGTTTTACATCATTCATTTCTGCCAGATTTTGAGTTACAATCATTTTCCCCCCATTATTCCCCTACCTAACCTCCCAGAATAGTAGTCCCACAAGATATCACTTCCTCCAATCTGCTCTCTCCCATACCTTCTCCCATACCCCCATCGACTTTTCCATTAGAGCAAGGTGAATCTTTGTGTCCCAATTCCTGCACATCTTATTCCCTATTACAAGCGAAAGAGTATTACTAATAATATTTATACATATTTGAAACATTTAATGTTATGACCTCAAATTTCAGATCCATTTCCTTCCTCCCTTGTCACCCATTCCTTCTTGGGAGATAAGCAATTCAGTATATGTTGTACATGTCTAGCTATGCAACACATTATCATAGTAGATATATTGTGCAAGGCTGCTTATAATTCCCTCCCACTCATCCCACCCCCCACCTGGTCCATTCCCTACATGATCCTGTCCCTCTTCTATAGTGGGTACTTCCAACCTCCCCTCCCCCAGGGATGCCCTCCCATCCATCATCCCTCCTCTCATCCCCCTTCCCCTATCCTGCTGCAGGTTGAGATATCCCATTTAGTATGTATGTCATTTTCTCCCTGAACCAAATTCAATGGGAATGTGGTTTTGTCTTTTTAGCCTTCCTTATTCTCCCCCTCCTTTGCAACCACTTCCCTTTGCTTCTTTACATGGGATAGTTTACCCTACCCTGTCTCTCCCCATCTCCTCTTGCCACTTTCCTCTCTACCTCATAATTTCATCCCTTGAGTATTCTCCCTTCCCAACAAATTCAACCTATGCCTCTATCCATATATAACTGTAACCATATACACACACATTCACATATGTATTCATATGACCACACACCCTTCTTCCATTATTTTCATAGTGAGAAAGATATCATCAGTCCAGTTATTGCTTTTCCATATAGGAATGTAAATAGTTCAACTTTGATAAGTTCCTTTTGATTTCTTTTCCCTGATTACCTTCTCAGGCATCTCTTGCTTCTTGTGTCTGGATGTCAAATTTTCTATTCAATTCTGGTTTTTTCCTCAAGAATGCTTGAAAGTCTCTATTCCACTGAATGACCATATTTTCCCCTGAAACAAAATACTCAGTTTTGCTGGGTAGGTGACCCTTGGGTTCATTCCCAGTTCTTTTGCCCTCTGGAATATCATATTCCATGCCCTTCGATCCTCAGTGTAGAAGCTGCCAGGTCCTGGGCTATTCTGATTGTGTTTCCACAATATTGAAATTGTTTCTTCCTGGCTGCTTGTAGTATTTTCTCCTTGATCTGGGGATTCTGGAACCTGGCTATAATATTTCTGGGAGTTTTCTTTTTGGGATCTTTTTCAGGAGGTGATCTGTGGATTTTTCAACCTCTATTTTGCCTCTGGATCTAAACATCAGGGCAGTTTTCCTTGAGAATTTCTTGAAGGGTGATTTCTAGGTTCTTTCTTTGATCATGGCTTTCAGGTAGTCCAATAATTTTTAAATTGTCTCTCCTGGATCTATTTTCCAGGTCAGTGGTTTCCCATGAGATATTTCACATTGCCTTCTAATCTTTCATTTGTTTGGATCTGCTTAACAGCATCTTGATTTCTCATAAAGTCATTAGCTTCCATTTGCTCCAGTCTAACTCTGAGGAATGAATCTCCTCAGTGAACTTTTGAGATTCTTTTTCCATCTGGCAAATTCGACTTTTTAAGTCATTCTTCTCCTCATTGCCCTTTTGGGCCTCTTTGCCATTTGAGTTAGTCTATTTTTAAGGTGTTGTTTTCCTCAGTCAGGCTGTTGACCTCATTTCATACTTTTCCTGCATCCTTCTCATTTCTCTTTCCAATTTTTCCTCCACTTCTCTTATTTGATTTTTAAAGTCCTTCTTAAGGTCCTCTATGGCCTGCAACCCGCTCATGTTTTCCCCTGGGGCTTTTGGAGCAGGACTTCTGACCTCACAGTCCTTTTCCCTCTATGCCCCCAAAATAGGAGTCTAGGTTTGCATTTTTCTGTTTCCTTTGCCTTGGCATGTTGCCACTTAATTGCTTGACTTTTGGGCTTGTTGCCACACTATGGCTTTAAGGCCGATAGAGGAATTTTCGTCCCGAACGTGTGGGGGCACTTCCGTTTCTGGCAAGCTGTAAACCCACCCACAACTTCCACCCTAGATCACAATCCAGATCAGGGAGGTTAAAGCAAGAGCGATTACCCCCAAGACTGATCGCTGGATCTCCCCACGATTTGTAGGCTGGGAGCCGGAAATGCCTATGAAAACTACAAAATGGCTTGTCTCCTCAGCGGCTTCTAGCCCCCAGGGGAGGGAGCTGACGCATTCCCCAAATACAGGCCCCAAAGTCCATAGGACACTAACCTCTTACTTTGTCCTAGGCATGTCTATGTTGATAATTCTGGAATCGCCACAGCTCCCGGTGTTCTGGGGTTCCTCCAGCCGGCTGCTGGCCCTGCCGCCCTGGAGCTAAAACCTTGGCTCGTGCGGACCTGGGCTCGGCTCGGCTCCTGCGCTCTGCGCGCTGCCGGCTCCCAGACCACTGCGCTGGTCCTTCCTGCAGGGCTGCTGGGCTGTCCTCAGCGGGAGGTTAGCTTCTCTGTGTCATTCTGTGGGTGCTGGGGCTCCAGAAGTTGTTCACAGGCCTTTTTTACATAGTTTGTGGGGAATCTGGGGGCAGAGAGGCTTGGAAGAGCTGTTTCTACTCCGCCATCTTGAAGACGTAAACTCTTAATTGACTTGTAATGTCCAACCTACCTTTCTATTCTTATTATTCTTTACCTCCCCTTCTCACACTTATGATCCAATCAAACTGGCCTTCTTACTATTTCCCACATACCACAATCTTCCATCTTTTTGCTTTTGCTCTGTCCCCATATACCTGGCATTCACTCCTACCTCACCTCCACCTCTTAAAATCCTTTGTTCCTTCAAATTTCAATTTTGGCACCACTCTTCTACATGAAGCCTTTCCTGCTACCTTCTAATATTCTCCCCAAAATTAGTTTGCATTTAGTTTGTATATAATCTGTATAGACTTATCACATATAATAATATAGTACATATTATCTCTTCTGCCCCAGTTGGGTGTTACTATTGGCCAAAAAGATAACTTAGCTTGACTACAGTTGTGAAAAAGTCACTCAACCAGAGGTCCTAGTCTGTGCAATCTTGGACCTTACAACCTGACCAATTCAAAGCTGATTGATTGTACCTCCAAAGACAGGTCGATTGGAATCCAGAATGACTGCAAAGGAATCCTAGTTAAGAACCATTGACTGGACAAGCTAAATTCCTTGTAATCAAAAGGGGACCCACCTTATAAGTGAGTTATCAGCAGAGTTGTTATTGTACTGATGGAGAGAGAGAGAGAGAGAGAGAGAGAGAGAGAGAGAGAGACAGAGACAGAGACAGAGACAGAGACAGAGACAGAGAGACAGACAGAGACAGACAGAGACAGACAGAGACAGAGAGGTGACTTTCAGTCACATGAGAGGTCAATGGTATTTCAATGTGATGTGAACAGTATCTTTTTGAGCTTGTAATAAATGATTTGGGAATCTGAAGCTCAGACAGTTCATTGCTTTCAATATCAGAATCTAAATAAGATTTAATGAATCAAGACTTGCCCTATCAGATTAAAAATATATAAGATGACAATCATCAAACTATCTGACATCTGACAGGAGAGTAAAAAGAGACAGAGAGTAACACACAGAAAGAGACAGAGATAGAGGCAAATTCAGAAAAAAAGACACAGAGAAAAATCAATAAAACAGTTCAGATATCCCAGAAATAAAATCAAATGTCCAAAAGAAGAATTTTCAAAAAATATTTTGATGCTAAACATGAGAAAGGATTTTTTTCCCCTGAGAAGAAGTCTACTTTTCTGAAAGATACCCCATACAAACAATGCTTCCACCAGTGGGTGGAGAAAGAAAAGGATAAGTGAAAGTAATGTTAGAGAGAAGATTTGAGTTTGGGGGATGATGCAGTGAAACCATCTCCCAGGGAGCTGTTCTTTGTAGCTACTGTTTCTGTGAAAGTTGACAAGATACACTAATTGCTGATTTGATGCCAAAGGAGATAAGGAGGAGAAACATCCTATAAAAGTGGATGCTCAGAGTAACAAATCCCAAAGCACAGTGAACAAGTATAGCAACTGCCATGACTGGGAAGAGTTGGTGAGAGCCACAAAGAACCAAAGATTATCTTCTCAGCAGCTACGTATAAAGAAGAGAAATCCCAGTAACTTTCAGGAATTGTTTTAATGTTTGTATTTCTTCCAAGGGTCGAAATCAACTTTAAGTACATTTGATGCTCTAGGTGGCCAGGGGATAGAGTGCTGGACTTATAGTCAGAAAGACCTGAGTTCAAATCATAAAATTTTGAATTTCAACTCATGAAATCAAATCATAGACACAGTAGCTGTGTGACCCTAAACAAGTCATTCAACCTGTGTTTGCCTCCGTTTCCTTATCTGTAAAATGGGGATAATAGTGCCTCCATCACAGGGATGTTGTAGGGAGTAAATGAGATTATAAATGCAAAATATTTTGCAAACCTTGAAAGTACTATATAAATGCTAGCTATTTATTAAGAGGTGAATTGGACTCCATGTCAGAGGAGACACCCTGGAGGAATAATGCTCTTCTGCTTATCATGAAGGATGAGGTTCTAGAAAGAATGTTCCAACAAGAAAGGGGGGGGGGGGAGTGAAGACTCTTTAAAGATGGAGGAAGTACCAGCCAATGCTAGGAGATTGGAAGAATGTGACAGAATTTGAGAGAGAGAGAGAGAGAGAGAGGAATAATAAAAGGAGGGAGAGAGGGAGAAGACTCTGAACCACTAGGTCTTTATGAGGTTATATGACCCAATTCTCTCATCTCAAAAATGAGTAAATTAAATCCCATGTCTTGAATTCCAAGTCTTGTTCAAATTAATACAAATAGTATGTACAAGTGGAAGAATTAAAATTTAAATCTAAGGCTTTGTACTCCAAATCAAGAATATATATATATATATATGTATATATGTGTATATACATATATATGTATATATGTATATACATATATATACATACACACACACACAAAGTAGAGATTTTATATATACAGTAAAATTCCTTCACTACCTTTTCCCCTGCTAGCCAGTCAATCAACAACATGTTGCCTGCTCAACCATAGTCCTTGCCAGACCTCAAGGGCTAGGCTGGACAAAACTGTGCAATGGACCCATAGCTATAGGCATAAAAAAAGGCATGGGCTAGGTGAAGTGGCATGCCCCAGGGAAACATTTCCATTGGCGCTTGCCCTGATGAGACCAAGATGCAATGCAGGACCTCACAAGTCTTCTCAAATGAGATGACCAATTTCACTTTTTGTGACAATGTGCAAATGAATACTACTGCTAAAATAAACTTCTAGGGAACCAATGATAATGAATACTACTCAACTCTTGCCAGAGAGGTAATGGACACAAGGGGCAAAATAAGATTTTTTTCAGACACAGACAAAGTAGATATTTATTTTGCAATGTATACATTATGCAAATGTCACAAAGATTTCTCTTTTTTTTTCCTGCTGGTGGGTAGTAAAAAGGGAGGCAAGAGGAAGAGGTTGGACTAATGATAATTTCCAAAAAGAGAAAAAGAAAAGAAAAATAAAGGAAAGAGAGTCACTGAAGCATATTTTTAAATGCATAAAAGAGAACAGAAAGTTAGAAGGAACCACAGACAACCCGAACACCTTTAAATGCTATGTATTCAACTTTTATATACTTAAAAAGAAAGTAACATAGCAAAGATTCAGAGTTTCATGCACAATATGATTTTTCCCCAATATGTATGTGTGTATATATATGTGTGTGTATGTGAATATGTATATATATAAATATGCATATATATGTATACACACATGGAAATGCTTATTTTGTTTGTTGTTTGTTAAGTTCAGAAAAAAATAAAGCAAAAGTAACTTGCATAAAATCCAAAGCAGGACACCAAGGGCCTTGAGGCCACAGATGGTATTTTCATTACTGCTAATGAATGAAGGTCATACAGATTTTAGAATAGAAAAGAGGTGATGAGGTGTGAACAGTTGGCTAAAAAATGGTTCTGGAAAATGAATTTTGGCATTCTGGACAATTCTAATTAAGATACAGGAATTATGGGGTTTGGACCAGGGATGCAGTGCATCTAATGGGAGCTAACAAGAATGGATTTGTCTGAAAATTCTTCAGACTTTAACCAGCAGACTTTTTCAACTGAAAACTCAGGAGGGGAGTGGGAAGGGAGGAGAATATTATACAAACACCAAGTCAAACCAGACACTCGTGGGATGAAAGCACTGCTTTCTAGGCTCCTCTGAAGGAGCTTAACTGGATGGTTTCCTTCTGGCTCCAGTAGCAATCCTCTTGAAGGAAGATGGCCATCTCTAGCCAACTGGTAGTAAGAGGACCCCTGAGTAGCCCTAAGACACAATGGGGTATGAGGGACACTGAGCAACATTATGGAGCAAGGAGATATTCTTTTTTGGTTATTTTTTTCAGCATTTTAAATAATGATTTTCAAGAATAGTAAGCATTCTTATTGAATTCTTGAGTGAACTTTTTATTCCACAGACACTCTTAAGTCTCCCCACCATTCCTTTAACCAGGCTAGACTCCATCCAATCCAACAAACATTTATTAAGTACTTATTATATAAAGCACTGTGCTACACACTTGGGATACAATTAACAAAAAGAAAGATAATCTATGCCCTCAAGAAGTTTATGATCTAATGGGGGAGACAACACACAAAAGAAGGCAGCAAAGGAAATGGGGAAGTCCAGAGGTTACCTGGCTCGTGAACATCTTGACCCATGGAGTTGAAATCAGGCTGAGGAGCAGATAAAAAGTGGAGCTGAGTCCAAAAATTCAGTTTCTTCCCTCTATAAAGGAAGGCATTAGGAGGAGTTTGGTGCTCCACCCCCACCCCTCAGGCCTCCAATCAGAGAGGAGAAGAGACTGAGGGAGATGGTTTTAATTAGGTTTGAGCTACTTAGCAGCATAATGATGAGGTTAGAAGTGATGAGTTTAACCTGGGAGGGACATCTTGTTTCTTGAAGTTGAAACCAGGCAAGGCAGCAGATGTGAAATGGAGTGCCAGGAACGGCGTTTTTCTCCACTACCACTTGTTAAAATTCCCAATACCTTTCAAAACTCTGCCTAAGCTTCACATTCCACTTGAGACCTTTCCTGATGCCGTTTCTACCACCAACTTATAATGAAATTCCTTTAGAAAGTTACCTTGTATTTTATATACATACATACACACATTTTGTGCTGTAAAGGAGCTCACAATTCAAAGGGGGAAGAGAAAACATGCAAATACCTATGTATAAATAGAATATTTGGGGGATAATCTCAGAGGAAAAGCACTAAAATTATGGAAGACTAGGAAAGACTTCTTATAGATGGTGGACTTTAGCTTAGAGTTGAAGGAAACCAAGAGGCAGAGATGAGGAAGGAGAGAATTGCAGGCAAGGGGACAACCAGTGAAAACACTCAGAGTTGGGAGAGGGAAGGAAAGAAAATAAACATGTATATAGTTCCTATGTGCTACACTGTACTAAGTAGAGCAGAACTTTGGGGGATGCCTATGTTTAGGTGTCCAGGCATAACCTGGATGAAGATCTAACATAGGAGACCAAGAATGAGTGTTCAAAAAAGTAGGATAACTCAGAGAGAGGAGTATGATAGAAACCTAGTAAGAAGACAGCATCAAGGAGGAGAGGATGATCTGAAGAGTATCAAAAGCTGCAGAGAGATCTAGGAGAATGAGGAGTGAGAAAGGGCCAGGAGATTTGGCACTGAAGAGACTATTGGTAACTTTGGAAAGAGCAGTTTCAGGAATCCAGTTCTCAGTGAGTCCAAGAAGATGGAAGGATTGGAGAAAGGGAAAGATTTAAGATAAAAACTACTTTGTTACCTATGGAGCAGGAATTCCAGAGTACATAGTAGAAGAGGGAGGTGGTTTTTGAGTGAGACTCTTGTGGGATGGGTGGAGGGAATGAGAAGGAAGTGGTCAGTTTCATCAGTGTGGGGCTTAAGAACAGGGTCTGAACAGTGGCAGCCAGGGGGTCAATATCCCTGGGATGTGGAGGGAAATATGAAGTGGGAGCAAATTAATCACTGAGTAACGAATTGTAGATTATCATTGTCCATAGCAATTCAACCTGAAGGTGGAGTTAGCAAGGTGGACAGTAGCATATAACTGGGGAAAAGGGTGGGAGATGGGATTACTCTGGAGTTATGGGGCTGGATGGAGTGTGCCTAGAGCTTGATTGAGAACAATTGAAATTGAGATTCAAAAAGATCTGAGTAAGATGGATCCTTGCTAATAAGCTTAAATTGAATGCGGATAAAGGCAAAGTCTTTTGCTTGGATAGAAAAACACTCAACTGCTCACAGAGGGATTGAAGAAAATGTGACTATAATTCATGTAAAAAATATGTGGGGATTTTGGTGGATTAAAAGTTCAGTCCAAGCCAAAGGGACTTTGTAGGCAACTGAGCTAAAGGAATTTTTGCCTGCATTACAGTAATAGAAGTAGAGTGCCAAAGCCCTACTGTATCCCACCCTGCTCAAACAACACCTGATGCATTTAATATTAAGTTTCAGTCATGGAGTCATTGGAGGAAGGACATCAATAATCAGGAATCCAATTAGAGGAAGATGGCCAGGAGAGCAAGGAAATGGAAGTAGAATAGTATAACTGGATTCAAATCCTGATTCTGATGGCTCCTTACTTGTATGACCTTGGACAAATCACTTAATCTCTATGGTCCTCAGTTTCCGAATCTGCAAGATGAGGGGTTTGGATGGAAACTTCTAAGATTCCTTTTACCTCCAGATGAATGATTTTATCCTGAAGCTAGGTGGTACAATGCATTCAGTGCTGGGCCTGGAGTCAAGAGGATTTGGGGTTCAATATGATCTCAGATACTTTACTAGCTGTGTGACTTTGGGGCAAATCACTTAGCCTCTGTGTACCTTGGTTTCCCCAACTGTAAAATAGGAAGAAAAATAGTATCTGCCTTCTAGGATTGTGAAGATCAAATGATAGTATTTGTAAAGTGCTTGGCACATAGTGGGCACTATATAGATGCTAACTATTATTAGCTATTACTATGACCATGCTCTATGAGGATCAGTCAAAGGACTGTTTAACTTGGAAAAAGGAAGATGAGAATTCATTAATATCAAACCTCAGTCTCTTCATGTGGAAAATGGAGATATAATAATAGCACCTGCCCCATAGGATTGTTGTGAGGGAAAATAAGATATTAATTGTAAAATTATTTAGTATTCTTTTAAAATCCTAGTGCACGGTGCATAGGAAGTGCTTTATAAATTTAGTTATTACTGTTATTGCATTATTGAATTATCTACCAATGACTGTGGATGAATAAAGCAACAGGACTTGTATTAAGCCTGTCACTATTCCGAGTCTGAGCCTGGCCATGGAGACCAACACATTAGCTGTATTATCTGTTTCTCCAAATAAACAATTAGTAAAGAGACTGTTTTCAGTCTGCCATTGAAAATGTGGCCTAAGAATACACCACATCCCCAAAGCTGGGGGAGTGGGGGGACAACACCTAGAGAAGTCACAGAGAAACCCCAAGGAAAAGTGCTGACCACAGTGGGAGGAAGTCTCAAAGTGGAAGGAAGTTTTGCTTTAAACAAACCCACAAAAAGAACCAAATTGAAGAAGTCAGGGTGGCCACTGATCTAAGGCAGGGACATAAAGGGCAGTAACCAGAACCAGTGACAGCGTTTTTTGGTTTTTGCATCGGGGAGATTGGGAGATGGCAGCTTTGTCCATATCGACATTAGTTGGGTTTGACTTTCCAAGCCACCCTCTATCCTTCCCTGGGCTTACTCCAATCCTTAACCTCCAGAGCCTCCTCCCACCTCAGACATATTTACAATAATTACCTGATGAATGGTGTTACATTCAAATGATTACAACCTAATCTAACTATTAGATTGTACATTCCTTGATGCAGGGACTGTTGTTTTTATCTTTTTTTGTATCCTCAGTGCTTAGCATAGTGCCAGTCCTAATTGGGTACTTAACAAAATGTTGACTGATTTATGGATGGATTAGAATGGAAGCTTTTCTTTTGTTGTTCTTCTGGTTGCATGGTTTCAGTACTGTCAGACTCTCTGTGACCCTTTTGGGGGTTTTCTTGGCAAAGATACTGGAGAGGTTTGCCATTTCCTTCTGCAGGTCATTTTGTAGGTGAGGAAACTGTTTCAAACAGGGATAAGTGACTTACCCAGGGTCACCCAGCCACTAAGTATCTGAGGACACATTTGAACTCAGGACATGAGTCTTCCTGACTTCGGGTCTGCTGCTGTAGCCTCTGACACACCTAGCTGCTTCTCAAAAAGTGTAAGACTTGCTCTCTGGTTGTAGCGGTGGGAAGCAAGCAACATGATGCAGTGAGGAAAAATTTGGATTTAGGTTTGAATTTAAATACTAGCTTCACTTTTTACTACCCAGGTGGCCTAAGACAAGCCATTCCCTTCTCTGAGTCTCAGTTTTCTCATCTGTAAAACTAAGGTGTTGATTTCCAAGGTCCTTTCCCCCTCTAAATCTATGGGGGAGCAATTCACAATAGTCTTAAAAAGCAACCCTGTCCAAAGAATGTTGCTGTTAGAAAGACAGCTTGGAAATCACCTGAGGCAGGGATTCTTAACATAGGGGTCTGTGGAGGTCTGAGAGCTTGGATGGGGAAAAAAATTATGTCCTTATTTTCACTAACTTTTGGTTTCTTTTGCAAAATGCATTTGAAAACATGATTCTGGGGAGTATATACCCTTCACCAGATAGCCAAAGGGTTCTATGATGCAAAAAAAATTAACACCTAATCTATGGAAACTGAACTCCGGAGAGATTTACCTAGAATCATATGATACATAATAGTGGCAGAATCAAAGCCTCAAACAGGTCCTTCAGTTCTAAACCCAGATCTCTCTCCAGATCACCGGTGTTCTTTATAGTATACGTGGCTAATTTGTCAATATTTGATTTTATGACCTTTTTTTGTCAGAATAAGTTAAATGCATGTGTGGGTTCCTGGCTATCCTGAGGTAAAAATGTAATGGGCAAAGTTTGGTGCCCACCCCAGACTGCCACTTCAACACCCCTTCCCCTCCTTAGAAGTAATCACTCCACCCCCATACCTCATCTCCATAACTCAGTACCTTTGGGCTAGGTATCTTTCCCCTTACAAAAACTTATTCTGGAAAAAGATCTGAGAAATACCTTGCAACAGAGGCATAAATAACTGATTAGGCTTAATGGATTGTCTGTCCTAGATAACATATCATAACACACCTGGGCAAAATTTTCAGTCCAAAGGATGAAGCTTGATTGATGAAATTTTTAAAAATAAACCAACTAATACTTGGAGATGTATTTTTTAGGTCAGGTAAACATTTTTGAATCCTTCAAATCATATAACATAGGTAGCAAGGTAGTCCTGGTCTGTTATTTATTATGTTGTTAATATTATTGTTGTTATTGTTTTCATCTTGTTCTATGAATTCAGAAAGAAACAGCCCTGAGACAAGTTGCTATCCAGCTATCATTCTCCATTAGGCAGCTAGACAGTACAGGGTATACAACACTAACTCTTCCTGTTCCTCCATGATTTTGATTTCTTCTATTGAGCCTCCATATTTTGAGAGTCCACATATCTTAAAGCAAAGGTATCAAACATGTAACCCCACTCTCCTGAATGCACCAGAAGCAAAATAAGATATAAATCAGAAGTATTTAACAAAATAAATAAAAATTGAATAGAACATAGATAATGTTAACATGTGGTTTTCTAAGTCAATATGTGGTCTATAGGCATCCTTATGTATGTTTTAGCAGTCCTAGTTTCTATGTGAGTTTAAAACCATTGATTTAGAGATTAGGAATATTTGGCATGATAACAGCTATTAAAAATGTAGGTATTTTTGTTCTCATTTATTGTTCCATCCTTTTAGTTGTGCCTGACTCTTCATGGTCCCATTTGGATTTTTCTTGGCAAAGAAAATTTTGTTTTGTCTTTTTTTTAGTGTTTTTTGTCTTTTTTTTTTTTTTTAGTGTTTTGTCTTTTTCATCTCTAGCTCATTTTACAAATGAGGAAACTGAGACAGTGTTAAATGACTTGCCCAGGGTCACACGGCTAGTGTCTGAGTCCAGATTTGAACTCTGGAAGAGGAGTCTTCCTGACTTCAAGCCCTGGCAGACCATATTGAAAAACATAGAAGATCAAATCTGGAAAATCTGATATCTTATGTAAGATTTCATATTCTACTTCTGCAAACACATACTCCTCAAAAGACATTTGTTATGGTGGCATTTGGGAATAGAATCTTCCTAAGCTATTCTCAATTGTTTATATCAGGGTATGGGAGCCAGTCTCAAATAGTTAGGGCTGCTTCCCATTGTTCACAACATTATTCTCAACCCTCTTCCTGGTCATCATCACCTTTCCTGCTATCACCCAGCTAAAACTGAGGGCAACTTGTCGCTACAATCCACTTTCCATCTCAAATGGGTGCAGATGCTCCCAGAGCCCTTTCTCTTCCTTGGATCACCGGGTCCTTGGATCTATCTTCTAGCTGTTATGGCAGATATGATACTGGCCCTGGAGTCAGGAAGATCTGAGTTCAAATCTAGCTTTAGACATTTATTAGCTATGTGACCCTGGACAAATTACTTAATCCCTGTCCTCCTCAGTTTCCCCATCTGTAATATCATAATGGCACCTCCCTCTTAGGTTGGCATGAGGATCAAATGAAATAATATTTGTAATATGAATATGAATTTGTAATATGAACAAGCAGAGGAAGCACAAACAGACCATAGAATCCTTTTTGGGGGACAAAAAGGATCAAAGCATGGAACAGAAAGAAGACAATGAAGTCAAGACTCCTGCATCAAAAGCTTCCAAGAAAAATATGAATCAGTTACAGGCCATGGAGGAGCTCAAGAAGGATTTTAAAAATCAAGTAAGAGAAGTGGAGTAAAAATGGGGAAGAGAAATGAGAATGATGCAAGAAAATCATGAAGAGAGAGCCAACAACCTGACTGAACAAAATAACATCTTATAGACTAACTCAAATGGCATAAGATGGCCCAAAAAGCCAATGAGGAGAAGAATGCCTTAAAAAGCCAAATTTGCCAGATGGAAAAGGAATTTCAAAAACTCACTGAAGAGAATAATTCCTTCAAAATTAGATTGGAGCAAATGGAAGCTAATGACTTTATGAGAAATCAAGATACTATAATATAGATCCAAACAAATGAAAAAAAAATAGAAGGCAATGTGAAATATCTCATTGGGGAAAACCACTGACCTGGAAATAGATCCAGGAGAGATAATTTAAAAATTATTGGGCTACCTGAAAGCCATGATAAAAAAAGAACCTAGAAGTCATCCTTCAAGAAATTCTCAAGGAAAATTGCCCTGATATTTTAGAATCAGAGGGGAAAATGGAAATTGAAAGAATTTACCAATCACCTCTTGAAAAAGATCCCCAAAAGAAAACTCCATATAAAATATTATGGCTAAATTCCAGAGTTCCTGGGTCAAGGAGAAAATATTACAAGCAGCCAGGAAGAAACAATTTGAGTATTGAAACACAATCAGGGTAACACAAGATCTAGCAGCTTCTACATTGAGGGATCAAAGGGCTTGGAATATGATATTCCAGAGGTCAAATGAAATAGGATTAAAACCAAGAATCACCTACCCAGCAAAACTGAATATAATGTTTCAGGGGAAAATATGGTCATTCAATGAAATAGAGGACTTCTGAGCATTCTTGATGAAAAACTGGAGTTGAATAAAAAATTTGACTTTCAAATACAAGAAGCAAGAGAAGCATGAAAGGATAAAGAGGGAAAAGAAATCATAAGGAACTTATTAAAATTGAACTGTTTACATTCCTACATGGTAAAATGATAATTGTAACTCATGAGACTTTTCTCATTATGAGGATAGTTGAAGGGAATATATATATATAGACACACACATATATATATATGTATATATGTATATGTGTGTGTATACATACATATATATGTTTATATAGGAGGGTATATGTGCATATAAATACATGTATGAGTGTGTGTACATATACGTACATGTATACATAGAGAGCATAGGATCAGTTGAATAGGAAGGACTGATATCTAAAAAATAAAATTAAGAGAGGAGAGAGGAATATAATGAGAGAAGATAGGGAGAGATAGAATAGGGTAAATTACCTCACATAAAAGAGGCAAGAGAAAGCTGTTACAATGCAGGGGAAGAACAGGAAGGCAAAAGGGAATGGGTCTCTATCAAACATTTAAAGAACAATTGATTCCAATACTCTACAAACTATTTGGGAAAATTAGTGAAGAAGGAGTCCTACCAAACTCTTTCTATGACACAAATATGGTACTGATTCCTAAATCAGGAAGAGATAAAACAGAGAAAGAAAATTATAGACCAATTTCCCTCATGAATTTAGATGCAAAAATTCTAAATAAAATATTAACCAAAAGACTCCAACAACTTATCACAAAAATAATACACTCTGATCAGGTAGGATTCATTCCAGGAATGCAAGGATGGTTTAATATTAAGAAAACCATCAGTATAATTGAGCATATCAACAATAAAACTAGCAGAAACCACATGATCATCTCAATAGATGCAGAAAAGGCTTTTGACAAAGTACAACATCCATTCCTATTAAAAACACTAGAAAGTATAGGAATAAATAGAGCCTTCCTTAAAATAGTTGATAGCATCTATTAAAAACCATCAGCAAGTATTATATGCAATGGGGATAAACTAGAAGCCTTTCCAATAAGATCAGGAGTGAAACAAGGGTGTCCACTATCACCCCTCTTATTCAATCTGGTACTAGAAACGTTAGCAGGAGCAATTAGAGAAGAAAAAGAAATCAAAGGAATCAAATTAGGCAAAGAAGTGACCAAGCTATCACTCTTCGCAGATGATATGATGATATACTTAGAGAATCCTAGAGAATCAAGTAAACAACTACTTGAGACAATAAATAAATTTGGCAAAGTTACAGGATATAAAATAAACCCACATAAATCCTCAGCATTCCTGTACATCTCTAATGAAACTCAACAGCAAGAGATAGAAAGAGAAATCCCATTTAAAGTCACTGTATACATTATAAAATATTTGGGAATCTACTTGCCAAAACAAACCCAGAATCTATATGATCACAACTACAAAACACTTCTCACACAAATAAAATCACATCTAAATAGATGGGAAAATATCAATTGCTCGTGGCTGGGTCGAGCTAATATAAGAAAAATGACAATTTTACCCAAACTAATCTATATATTTAGTGCCATACCAATCAATTTACCAAAAAACTACTTTGTAGAGTTAGACAAAATAATAACAAAATTTATTTGGAAAAACAAATGGTCTAGAATATCAAGGGAAGTAATGAAAAGAAATGCTAGGGAAGGTGGACTAGCTATGCCAGATCTTAATCTGTATTATACAGCAGCAGTCATCAAAACTGCTTGGTACTGGCAGAGGTGTAGAGTAGTGGATCAATGGAATAGATTAGGTGCAGGAGACCCAGCAGTTAATGAATATAGTAATCTATTGTTCTATAAACCCAAAGACCCCAGTTTTTGGGATAAGAATGCACTATTTGACAAAAACTGCTGGGAAAACTGGAATACAGTATGGCAGAAACTGGGCATAGATCATTATCTAACACCATATACCAAAATCAAGTCTAAATGGGTGCATGATCTAGGTGTAAAGGATGATACTGTAAGCAATTTGGGAAAGCAAGGAATAGTTTACCTGACAGATCTGTGGAGAGGGGAAGATTTTAGGACCAAACAAGAATTAGAGAGCATTATAAAATGCAAAATGGATCATTTTGATTACATTAAATTGAAAAGCTTCTGTACAAACAAAGCCAATGTAACCAAGATCAAGAGGGAGGTGGGAAATTGGGAAAGAATTTTTACAACTTGTATCTCTGATAAAGGACTCATTTCTAAAATTTATAGAGAATTGAGCCAAGTCTATATGAATACAAGTCATTCCCCAATTGATAAATGGTCAAAGGATATGAACAGGCAGTTTTCAAAGAAATTAAAGATATCTATAAACACATGAAGAAATGCTCTAAATCACTATTGATTAGAGAAATGCAAATCAAAACAACTCTGAGATACCACATCCCTCCAGTCAGATTGGCTAAGATGAAAAAACAAGAAAGTGACATGCTGGAGAGGATGTGGACAAACTGGAACACTAATACATTGCTGGTGGAGTTGTGAACTTATCCAACCATTCTGGAGAGCAATTTGGAATTATGCCCAAAGGATTATAAATAATTTCATACCCTTTGACCCAACAATACCACTTCTATGGTTATATCCCAAAGAGATAACAGAAGTGGGAAAAAGACTCATATGTACAAAAATATTTATAGCAGTCCTTTTTGTAGTTGCAAAGAATTGGAAACTAAAGGGGTGCCCATCAATTGGGGAATGGCTAAACAAGTTGTGGTATATGAATGTAATGGACGGATTTCATAATTACCTGGAGAGACTTATACAAACTGATGCTGAGCGAGAAGAGTAGAATCAGAAGAAATTTGTATACAATCACAGACATACCATATCTGTGATGACCAATTATGACAGACTGAACTCTTTTCAGCAAAGCAGTGATATAAGTCAATCCCTAAAGACTCAAGAAAGAGAGAAATGTGCCATCCAGAGATATAACTAGAAAGAACTGAGCCTGAATCCTGATGGAAGCAAACTAAATGATCTTTTTCTTTTCATTGTTTGGTTTTATCTCTTCTTTACCATCTTTCATTCCACCTAGTACAATATGCCTTTGTAATTGGAATAATGTCTAATATGAATGTATTTGCAGATCCTATACTGGACTATATGCTGTTGTGGGGGGAGTGGGGAGGGAAGTAAAGGAAATTTGAAAATCAAGGAACTATGGAATTGAATCTTGTTAACTGAAACTAAACTAATAAATTAATTTTTTAAAAAAAGGGAATGGGTCAACCTTATTCTCATTGAATTTGGCTTAGGGAAAACAGAACAGTAGGGGTGAATGGAATAAGAGGGAGGATGATAGAAGGGGGTGGGCAGATTGGGGGGGGGAGGTAGTTAGAAGCAAACACTTTTGAAAAGGGACAGGGTCAAAGTGGAAAATAGAATAAGTGGGGTGGGAAGGATAGAATGGAGGGTAATATAGTCATTCTTTCACAATATACCTACTATGGAAATATTTTGCATTACTACACATATATAACCCATATTGAATTGCTTTTCCTTCCAGTAGGGGTGAGTGATGAGGGGAGAAAGGAAAGAATCAAATGTTAAATATATATATATATATATACATATATATACACATACATACATACATACATACATACATACATATTTTTTACATGCATCTGGGAAATACGATAGACAGGCACTGGGGTATAAAAATCCATCTTGCCCGACTAGAAAGTCAGAGAGGGGCGGGGGAGGATATAAGAGAGAGCAGATTGGGGAAAGGGGTATTCAGTAGGATCGCTATTTTCAGGTGGGGGTAGGGAAAAGATGGGGAAGAAAATTTGTAACTCAAAATTTTGTGGAAATGAATGTTGAAAACTAAAATTAAACAAAGAAAATTCATGGTCCTTTTAGCCATAGGAATGCATTTTAATATTAGCTATTCCTCAGTAATTTCAATGAATCAAGGGATATTCTGTTTATTTGATCTCTATGTTCACACTTTATAATTATTTCCTCTACAGTATCCTATTCCAATGCTTCATTGTCTTATGAAGTAAACTCTGAATTCTCAAGGTCTTGGCCGGTGCTGTACACGTTGGAAAGTCTTTCAGCACGGCCCTAGTAACAGGTCAACTCTGTTTTCCAAGGATTAACACAACAACCTATCAGGCACATAAGCAACAGACTGGCCACTTGTTGTGAACTTTTAGGACAACATGGACAAATGTAGCACAGGATGGGCAGGCACAAATGTGTTGCTATCAAAGGAGAAAACTCCCAAATCAATGAAATCACAGGGCCATTCAAATATGGTAGATTTAGAACCAGAAGGAACCTTAGGGGTCTTCCAGTCCAGAGAGCTAATGGTTTGCCTCAAGTCACACAAGTTTTAAGTAGTAAAACCAAAATTCACACTCAGAACTTTGAATTCCATATCCAACAGTTTTCACACTATACTTTGCAACTGCCTTTCAATCTAATTTTTATTTTTCTTACCTGCATTATTATAGCAGTGTCCTAACTAGCCTTTATGCCTCTCCAATCCATCCTCCAAAGAGTTGCCTATATAATATTCCTTATATAATCTTCCTCAATGACCTCACTCCTCAATTCGTAAACCTATAGTTCTCTGTTCCTGATGGAGAAAGCATACACTCCTGATGGTGACATTCTAGGCTCCTTTATAATCTGATTCCAACCAATCTGTCTATATTACTTCCCTTCATTTTTCTACACTCTAGCCAAGCTGGCATAGTCTTCTCTCTCTCTCCACATCCTTCTCTTTCAGTATCTGTGTTTTTAATCACACTGTTCCCTATGCCTAGAATGGATGCCTTTCATTTTCATATCTCTGTCTATTATAACCCTTTGATTCCTTCAAGGACCACCTGAGATGCTGCCTCCTCTAGAAAGCCTCCCCAGGCCCTTTCCTCCTGGGTCAAAGTGTCCTTTCCCCCCTATTTCACTCTCCCTTATATCATAATTATGAGTATAATTAGACTGTGAACTCCCTGAGAGCAGGAATTGTCCTTTGCTTTTTTCTTTGCTCACCACTTAGCATAGTACCTGGAACAAAGTAAACACTTAACAAATATTTGTTGACTTAATGTGTGTATTTCCCATTATATTGAAAGCAGGGTTTTTTGTTGTATTTTTTTCTCACTAATTTCTATTATATATTTTAGGGGATGTGTTCCTACCAAGAAAAAAATTAATCTCAGCCCCTTGATGCAAAGATGAGACCCAGAATGCCTTGAGTCAGTTCCTTGCCCTCTTCCCTTGTCTTAATCCCATGGCAGCCCAAGACTATTAGAAGTTCCCTCTGTTCCCCATATTTGTTTATTAATAAAACACCCAGATGATAAAAGCCCCAAACAAGGGACCATCATATATTGGAGTGAAAGCTCTCTATGGCTTGAGTACATTGGGCTTATTGTATTAGCACAGTATTAGATTAAATATTCAACAATATAAAAGCATCAGGCATTTAGGGAGACAGAGGTTTCCAGGCACAGCTAATGGACATTTTCAGAAATAGAGTGTATCTAATGCCAAATTTTAGATATATTTCTTAGAACCAAGTGCCTGTTCAGTATTTTCCCTATCTCAAAAAAATATGAACAAAACAACAAACTTGAACATCTATAATTGGTGGAAATTGCAGAGAGGCAAAGTTTGACTTAATGACAGGAAAACTTTGCTAATAATCAGAGCTACCCAAAAGCTGTATAATCTGCCTCATGAGGTAGTGAGCCCCTCAACCAAGGTTTTCAGACAAAATCTATAGGACTCCTGGTCAGATAACTATAGCAGAGGAGCCGCCAACTTGGCTAGGGGGAGGACTAGATGGTTGCTGAAGTCACGTCCTTCTCAAATATTCCGTGGCTCTATGGAATCCATAAGAAATGACAAATATGAAGAATACAAAGACACAAGGTGAAGAAAACAAAATTTAATTCTACAGACCTTTAAGTGTCTACTATATACAAGGTTATGCTAAGCACAACAGCTACAAAGACAA
The DNA here is from genome assembly GCA_011680675.1 of Gymnobelideus leadbeateri. Classification (NCBI taxonomy): domain Eukaryota; kingdom Metazoa; phylum Chordata; class Mammalia; order Diprotodontia; family Petauridae; genus Gymnobelideus; species Gymnobelideus leadbeateri. The sequence goes on along the minus strand of WOXC01005964.1, from coordinate 2,416 downwards.
AAATGAAATAATACCTGTCCTTAAGAAGCTTGCATACTATGAAGAAAGGAAGAAAGGCAAAATAGCATGCACACAAATAAATAAATACAAAGTTAGTTCAGAAGAAACAACAGTATACACATACTAAATACTGCTTAGTAAGAAAAAATAAGAATGGCAAAGGCAACGCAATCTGAAAAAAAAAAGGAAAAAAAAGGTTGTAGGGGAGCAAGTAGAATGACATGGTGATTGAGTCATTAAAGTTAATATCCTTTTTTTTAAGGCAAGTTTCAAATAATTAAATTTGTAGTTTTATCTATGATCAGAAGCATAGAATTTTGGAGTGAGAAGGAATCTCAGAGATCATCTAGCTCAGGGGTTCTTAACAAGTTTTGTATCATGAACCCTCTGATTCTAGGGAATTCTAGGGACATTCTAGGGAAACTGAGTCACACTCTCTCAGGATTACCGTTTTTTGTGTTGTTTTTTTGTTTTGTTTTGCTTTGTGTTTTGCTTTCTGGAGAGCAATTGGGGTTAAGTGACTTGCCCAAAGTCCCATGGAGGATTACGTTTTTAAATGCATATAAAAAATACAGAGGATTACCAATCATGTTGAAATACGGTTTTCAAAAATATTTTCTTTAAACAAGGTCATACCTCTCAGGCTAAGAACCACTGAATTCCAGTACAAGAGAATCCACATTAAAACAAGGAAACTCTCCAATGAGCATTATGTGTGTACTCAGATGCTTGTTTTTATTGGTTTGATTTCATTGCATAGTTTAATTAACGTCCTACTATGCACAAGACCCTAGGGATGGATACAAAATATATAAAATGGATAAAAATAGGTCCTCAAGAAGCTTATAATCTACTTGGAGAAGGGGAATAAAACACATCCATGAATGAATACAGCCTCCCTACACCATGGAAGTCAAAGTAAAGTCTGTAGAACAGGACCAGAACCCTTGGCATATTTTTTTTTTTAAAAATACTTTATTAACTTCTGTTTTACATCATTCATTTCCGCCAGATTTTGAGTTACAATCATTTTCCCCCATTATTCCCCTACCCAACCTCCCAGAATAGCAGTCCCACAAGATATCACTTCCTCCAATCTGCTCTCTCCCATACCTTCTCCCATACCCCCATCGACTTTTCCATTAGAGGAAGATGAATCTTTGTGTCCCAATGCCTGCACATCTTATCTCCCATTTACAGGCAAAAGAGTATTAATAATAGTATTTATATATATATTTGAAACATTTAATGTTAAGACTTTGAATTTCAGATCCATTTCCTTCCTCCCTTGTCACCCATTCCTTCTTGGGATATAAGTAATTCAGTATATGTTGTACATGTCTAGCTATGCAAACATTATCATAGTAGATATATTGTACAAGGCTGCTTATAATTCCCTCCCACTCATCCCACTCCCCACCTGGTCCATTCCATACATGATCCTGTCCCTCTTCTATAGTGGGTACTTCCAACCTCCCCTCACCCCAAGGATGCCCTCCCATCCATCCTCCCTCCTCTCATCTCCCTTCCCCCTATCCTGCTGCAGGTTGAGATATCCCATTTAGTATGTATGTCATTTTCTCCCTGAACCAAATTCAATGTGAATGTGGTTTTGCCTTTTTAGCCTTCCTTGTTCTCCCCCTCCTTTGCACCCACTTCCCCTACATGAGATAGTTTACCCTACCATGTCTCTCCCCATCTCCTCTTGCCACTTTCCTCTCTCACCTCATAATTTCATCCCTTGAGTACTCTCCCTTCCCAACAAAATCAACCTATGCCCTCTATCCATATATAACTGTAGCCATATACACACACATTCACATATGTATTCATATGACCACACCCCCTTCTTCCATTATTTTCATAGTGAGAAAGATATCATCAGTCACAGTTATTGCTTTTCCATATAGGAATGTAAATAGTTCAACTTTGATAAGTTCCTTTTGATTTCTTTTCCCTGATTACCTTCTCAGGCATCTCTTGCTTCTTGTGTCTGGATGTCAAATTTTCTATTCAATTCTGGTTTTTTCCTCAAGAATGCTTGAAAGTCCTCTATTCCACTGAATGACCATATTTCCCCTGAAACAAAATACTCAGTTTTGCTGGGTAGGTGACCCTTGGGTTCATTCCCAGTTCTTTTGCCCTCTGGAATATCATATTCCATGCCCTTCGATCCCTCAGTGTAGAAGCTGCCAGGTCTGGGCTATTCTGATTGTGTTTCCACAATATTGAAATTGTTTCTTCCTGGCCGCTTGTAGTATTTTCTCCTTGATCTGGGGATTCTGGAACCTGGCTATATTTCTGGGAGTTTTCTTTTTGGGATCTTTTTCAGGAGGTGATCGGTGGATTCTTTCAACCTCTATTTTGTCCTCTGGATCTAAAACATCAGGGAAGTTTTCCTTGAGAATTTCTTTAA